>JAFVLL020039744.1:0-78584 GCA_021397915.2 Tor tambroides | reverse complement strand
GGTGAGAGAGGTGTCAGAGAGCGAGCCAACATCCATCTGTCTGCAATCCAGGTCTGAATGAGACTGATTGGCCCAATCACACGACCCTTATCATTAGTGTGTGGGTCTTATCGCTGCGGGCGTCTGGAGAAACAGCAGTAGCGTGTACCGATCAGGAGGTCTGGAATTCCCAGTCGATGTTGCATCTTGAATCTTTTGAAATGTGTGTGGCTGTGGTGTTGTGTGCAGTGTGAGCGTGTGATTGAACTGACATGACATACCTCGCAGCAATGTAGACCATGTGGTTAATCCGCAGCATCCTCTGAAAATCCAGCCCCAGTCTGGCTGTGTCGTTATCTGACATGTTCCCCTGGAAACTGGGGTATAGGTAGGTGCCTTCATGACGGGGAGAGAAAAGACTGGGTTAAAATCAACTAGAAATGCTCACTGTCAACCATCTTGGTGTCAGTGATGTACCTGAAGGATTATTCTTATTTTAATAGCAACATTTGACTGTAATTTTTTAACAACAAATAAACGTGTACATCGTATCACATTATCTCTGTTTTTCTTAGGACCATTCATGAGATTTTTAACATTTTAGCCAATTTTCCACTTATAAATAAGCTTGAAAATATAAATTTGGCATTTACTTAAATTAAAATGAAGACTAAAATTAATAATTAAAAAATATATATAAAAAAAGTTTTACTCCAAATAATATCTTATTGGCAAGTAGTTTCTGTTTCATAAACAAGATAAAATAGATTTATGCTTAAAACATCCATGAAAGAATAACAATTTACCTCAGAAGCATAACAAAAATAAATACGTAAATACACTGGTGGCCAAAGGTTTAGAATAATTAAGGTTTTATCATTCATCAAGTCTCTTATGCTTACGCTTGACCAAAAACATAGCAAACACAGTAATATTGTGCAATATTATTACAATTTTACAAAACTGTTTTCTATTTGAATATATTTTAAAATGTAATGTATTTCTGGAATGGCAAAGTAGATCAGCCATTATAAATCATTCTGATATAACAATATGCTAATTTGGTGCTCAAGAAACATTTCTTATTTTTATCAATATTGAAGCCTTTTTTTTTTTTTTTTGCTGCCTAATATTTTTATGGAAACTGTGATATACAACCATTCAAAAGTTTGAGGTAAGTACAATCAGTCAATCAATAAAAATAAAATACTTATATAAATTTAAGATCAATTTCCTTAATCTTATGCAATTATTTCTAATTTAGGCATATTTAAATATTTTTACTGGAAAAAAGACAGAAATTCTGATTAATAATATTTAGTGTGGTTTGATCCATTTATTTCCTGTCTCCTGTCTGGGATCTTGATCAATTAAAAAAAATAAATAAATAAAAAAATCAGCTCCCACACATCAAAAAGTGTTTCATGCTTATAATGATTCATATTACAGATCTCATTTTGCTGCAAGCAATGTTGATTAGTGTTTACACTCACAAACATCATCTGCTAATTAATCTCATTTACACTTAAAAAGATTAATTTCTAGCACAATGTCAAAGATGAGTCACGAGTCACTTTGGCATGCTCCTCTCTCAGAGGCCGAGTGGGTCACACAACATTTTCAGACCCTCAGAGACATCTACAATGACCTGCAGGGACCTTTCATTTGCAGGTCTGCTTGGAAACTGTGCACTGCTCAAAAGTACCAGCCACAGGGTGACAAACATGACCTTGGGGTGAGAAGAAAATCTGGACGTTTTAATGATTCCTGTTACTAGTTATTCAGTGATTAAGAGTTTCTCCTGAGCTTGGCAGACGACAGGTGGCCGCAGCTGGAACCGACGCTCGCTCTGATGTTCAGGAACTACAGTAAACAAACATGCAAGGGTTAAATTGGAGCTGAAACTTCACTCACTTCTCAAAGACACTGACTGGGTAAACACCATCATCTGATCTCGGCAGGATCATCACTCAATAAAGATCACCCAGAGTGTCTGGATCTCAACATAGAGCCAGAGCCAATGAACCAGTGATATGAGAAACAAAATTCAATCCGCACGACTCTCAGAAGTCTGAAAATCACTGCATGAACTCGCTGCATGAGAATGAATATTCTAGAATTCTCAGCTTCATTCTTCAAAATAATTTAAGATTATTCTACCAAACTGCAGTTCTAAATTTTAAAGACAGGAAATAAGTACTTTGATTTTGAAACAATAAGCATCATACACTTGCCATATATGGTTAAAAAAAATCAAAGTATCAAAGATGTTTGATATATATTACACAACGTGATTTTCTGTGAAATCTGTCAATTCCAACTGCCCCAAATCTGCTGGCTGGCAACTAGCATCAACTCCACCAGACTGCAAACTGGGGCAAACATCTGGGCAGTGTAGTATATTTCTGCATATTTACTAACAGGTCTAAAGTCACAAGTAGTGTCTGGATGAACAAATAACCAAATTTTCTATTCTCATGATAGGTGTAAATAACACTAACTAGGAATGCGAAGTGTAAAAATTCTTGCCAATATTGAGAAATTAAAAATAAATATAATTTTTTTCATGACATGGTTAAAAACAAATATTATATATATATATATATATATATATAAATTATTTTTAAGATTTATTTACTTATTATAAAATTAAAATGTATATTATTCATACTAATTTGTCCAAATTAATTTAAATAAATACTACGAACTAAAATAATGTAAATTTGTGTGAATTTAGGCATCCCAACATTATAACCCTAGTAAAAAATATATATATTTAATTAATTTCATACCAAGTATAGTTCAAAACTATTAACATAGTCACTGACATGTCGCTCAAGACTTACCGATATAAACATTATAAATTAAACTTTATTTGGATTACTACTTGCACAATACATATTTCATAATATTAAGCTTAAAATGTGTTTTAATGTCAATATTGATGAGGATTGTATGATCTTTGAATAATATCTGTCTTCAAATTCAAGATATTTAAAGTGTACCTGAAGTATACTTGCAAAAGTTCCACTTTAGCAGAGTCAAATATACTTCAGTGTATCTTTAGTTGGACTTCAACATTACTTCGGCACAATTAAAGTGCATTAAACTCAAAATTAGTTGTTCCAATTTAGCAGAATTTGAGGATACCAGTTTAGTATACTAAAAGTACAATTGCAGGGTATTTTTATTAAGCACATAAATATGTAAATGTATTTGTAGTACACGTAGCATGAAATAAATGTATTCCGAATACATTTTAGTATATTTCTTTTTCACTAGGGAACATATAGTATGAAAAATGGAAATTGATTTTAAGATTTGCTAAACATTTTATTTAACAGTGTTATTAAATTATTGCTGTTTTCTTAATGTAACTAAGTGAGCAATGAATAAAGGAAACCTAAATGTAAAAATAGAAGAAATGCGCAGCACAGTTGATTATACAATATCGGCGACAGATAAATACCTGTATTTTTAAAAATCTCTAATGTCGGTCAATAACTGATATGGTATCAATATATTATGCATCTCTACTCATAGTAACAGTGTCTTAAGTACATATAAAAGATATTCACTCTGTATGACGAGACAACTTCCATTCATAGCACAGGTTTAAAACTCAACTAAAGAACATGGGTGCCAACAGTGTAAACAACAAAAACACCATGTTTTGTTAAAGCTTGTTAAGATGCTGCTTCTTTCCATCTGTAATGTGTGGGGTGCACAAAGACCGCAGGGCTGATGGGACCATCTATGGTGAAAAGAGACAGACTGGTATCAAAATATGCAAATACACCAACTGTATTAACAACTAGCTGTTCGGTTCACTTCTGTACAATGAAAATCATATTCAACAACTGAATTAGCTCCTGAAAATTAAGATAGTGACAATCACAATCAAATTATACATTAAATATGTCATGTGTACAGAAGCAAACTGAACAACTAGTTGTTAATTCAGTGATGCCACTCGCTGGCAGCTCCTCTGATAGAAAATTCACCGAAACTGAGGTACCTGTCTTGACTCATTTGCACATTTTGATATGGTCTCTGTGCACTGTAGCTGCTCCCACCATCCAGAACAAACCCATACTCTACATTACAGTCCAGACTGAACATATTGTTTCAAAGCATCATCTTAACAAGCATAAACAAAACACTGCTTGTTACAGTTGGTTCCATGTTGCAGTTGTCACTCCCCTAAAAGTGTTTTGTGAACAGAACAGGATTTTGCACTCAGAAGAGGAGTAACAACTGTATTTAGCTACAGTGTGAACGTAGTCGAGGCCATCTAATGGGTTTAAAGGTTACAGTGTATGAAAGTTGTAGAACAGAGCAAAGTCTCAGGATATAAAACCACACATACACATACAGCAAGCACATAAAAACACACACAGGTGGAAATGGTTGATAAATGGGTCTCATTACTTGTGTGATGTTCTTTTTGGAGAGCTCTATTAGCCCAGCTATCTGTACACCAATGGCTGTGAGGATCAGTATCTGTTTTTGAGTCCAGCTCTCTCAAATGTGGTCCATTCGTTTTACCAGAACAAAGGACGCTGCAGAGCTCTCGTATCTGCTCAAACACGACCCTCCGAGCCTCCCCTGTCAATCATGGTACATCCATGCTGAATTCGGTGTTTGAAAGTTAAAATGATAGGAGACGAAAGTGAAAATGGGACCATAAGCTAGATTCCAACTTAACGTAGCCACATAACTTATAGTTCACCCAAAAACGAAACTTGTCATCATTTACACACTCATGTTGTTCCAAACCTGTATGACTTACCTTCTTCTGTGTAACACAAAAGAAGATATTTTGAAGAATGCAGGTAACCAAACAGCTTCAGTTTCTATTGATTTGCACTGAATGGTAAAAAATATAATGGAAGTCAATGGGAAAATAAACTGTTTGGTTACCAAGTTTTCTACAAAACCTTTGAAGAAAAGAAAGTCATACAGGTCTGTCTATCTGTCTATCCATCCATATTAGTCTGTCCATTTATCTATCCATTTTCCAACTATTCATCAATTTATCTTTCTCCCTATCCATCGATCTGTCCATCCATTCATCATCCGTCTATCCATCAATCCATCTTTATCTATTTTCACAACTTTCAATTAAGATTTTTTGAAGCCATCATTCAAAGTTTGTATTGACAAATTTTGCTTTTCTAGTTAAAATTGGTCCATGAATCTCTTTGAATTTCAATTTACTTTACAATTAACATTGCTTGCAACCTCAAATCATTTCAAATTTAGTAACTGAACTATCAATTCACTTCTGGATGGCTCAAATCCCTCCCACTAAGCCACAACTTCAACTAATTCAATGTAAAATAACGCTTTTTGGTTTCCTAAAGAATTATGAACAATATAGTGTTGGCTTGTATGGACTGTATAAAAATGAGTTGTCCACAAAATATCAACATAAAACAGTAAACACTTCTATCACACTTCATTTGCAATTGAGTTGGCCTCTCTCTCCACACCCTGCTGTTTGCAACACAGCCAAGACTAAGGAGTTTTTATTTGCCAATTAGTAACAACTTCACAGCAGCTCCGAGTGATGCTGCTCTCTCAGACCCAGTAGGTTTGGAAGCTAGGGAGTAACACAGAGCGGAAAACCGGGATGGGGTAGATTAGGGCTGGGAACGGGAAGGTGGAGTGAGGATGGACTTGGCAGCCATGGCTGCTGATATACGTATTTGGCGTGTGAAACGCTTTACGCCTGCCAAGACCTGATTGCTTGGCAGGCGGTTTACTTTTAAACTCTGGGTATGGTTTAATGCGCCTATTGCAATATATCTTGCAAGATAAAGCATTCATAATTCCAACTGCCATGATTGAATTATGAAGATGTGAAAACAAACTGAGGTTTCAACACTCTTTGTATGCCTGAAGTTAAAAAGATATCTGTGAAATAATGTGACTTTTATCCCAGGAACTGGTGGTGTTTCATTGTTTTATACTTACGTTCGCTATCGACAGTGCTGATGGGCTCCAGGTCCTGAGGAAAGGGTGTCGCACCATGGCACAGATGTTTTAGGCAGGTGAGGGTGAGCGTGAGGGTCAAGGCCAAGAGGGGCCGCGACCCCAAAATCACCAACCTCATTTCAGCTAGAGCGTAGAAGTCAGCCACACAGCATGACCCAGAGCAGACTGATCACCACCTGAAAAGACAAAAAAGAGAGCGATGATGGCTATGGTTGTTTTAAAAATTGGTCACTGCAACCTCACTAAAAAGGATTTTTTTGTGCTTCCACTTGACTCAACAACTTGTAGGTGTGACTGAATGATTGCGAAATTCACTGACATGTCATTTCAAATCTGTATGACTGTGGAACACAAATGGAGAAATTTTAGAAATTGCACTAGCTGCTCTTTTCCATCCAATTACAATGATTGGGGCAGAGGCTTTTAAGCTTTCGGAAGTGTCGTAAAATGATTTTTAAAGCTTCAGAAGACGTGTAATGCAGCACATGAGTCATTTGTACTACTTTTAAGATATTGTTGTGGTTATTTTATGTAATTTTTGAAGCTTGGAAGCAATGTGGACTAACTGCATTTTTCTGGAAAAAAATAAGTCAGATGGGCAGTCAAAATAGTGAGTAAATAATCAAAGAATTTTCCCTTTTAACTATCCCTTTAATGTAATTTAATATTCAAGCATCCTGCAGTCACACTGATTCAGACAGCAACAGTGCTGCTCTTATTAACACGCCCAACATAATAATGGAGAAATGGAGATGGGGAAAGAAAAAAAGATGGACTGAGTGAGCGAGAACACAATAGGTTATATTATAAGGGCCCCAGCCTGGGGGACACCTGGCTCATTGACTCAAACTGTACAGTCTTTCACAGGTGACTTAACTCAATTAACCGCAAAGGCTGCTGGGATGCCGTCTCAGTCTGTCAGCTTTTACACGAGGCCAATGGGGATGGATCAAAAACTTATTTTCAGGGCAATGGAAAAAATGAAAGTCTCCTGCCAAAGAGCCCTACTGAAAATAGGCTGAATTATTAATGAACGCTTTGAGTGTTTGTATTAGATTCATAATGGACTGAGATACTGACGTTAATGAGTTTGGCATCAGGTTATTCTACATGATACGATGGCCCAAAAAAGAATGGACTGTCCTCTAGTACAGTGATTCTCAACTAGTTTTGCTTTAGGATGAAGATATTACATCAGAAATCAAGTGGTGACCTATCCTAAATGTAAACACAAATGTACTAAAAAACAAATACTGAAATGAACAAATACTCAACTATTATAACCACAATCCCCATTTGGTCTAAAATGCACAAAACTAATAACATGACGGTCTAAAAAAGGCAAATTCACAATTTGGATTTCTATTTTTTTAAATAACTGCACAAAAACACATTTATCTTTGCTAAACCAATATTTACATAGCCTGAGTCACCAGTGTAGAAACTCTGCTTTAGTAAACAGATGAGTTTGTGTCTTACAACAGACAATGTCTCCTTTAAATTGTAATGCCCAGGCAATAACCTTTTGGGTTTGAACTGATATGAAGCCCGATCAGTATTAATCACCCCACGTGGCCACGCAAGGATACACGGTGTCAGGGCTATATAATGGGACATTATGTCTGATGGATTAGCTATACTTAGAGAACGGAGTACAGGGACAGGGCTGTGAGCTTCTAATGGAGCATATACACACACTTACGAAAACACATGCTCTTCTAGAACTAATACAGCACAAAATATGAGACATCATCTTCCCCAGACTGAAGCTGAAAGGATCATGGGGTCGTTTTTATATGGACACAAACAAACAAGGATCATGACAGATAAGCACAAATTATACCATCCGGATGTCTTGTGACTGCAGAACCAAAACCACAGCCGTGTTGCTCTTCAAGGAATTGACGATGGGGAAGAGATCATGTGAAAACTGATGAATACAGTGCCGAAAACATCCAAGAATAACATTTTCACAAAAAATTCTGATGGAAAAAAAAGAGTGGTGCCATAATGTTACAGGGTTGTGGGTGGTTGCTAACTGTACATCAATTTTTTTCCCACCTTTTTATTGACCAGCTACTGTAGCCAGTTGGAATGGAAGTTATAATGCTTTGAAAAGTACCAACACACCTCAACCGAACATGATCTAAGGTATCATTCATACCCACAGCACAAATGCTGTGAGACAAATTACACACTAAAGTTCAATACTTAAAGTCTCGAGAAATCAGAATCAGAATCAGCATGAGCTTTATTGGCCAAGTATGTTTACACATACGAGGAATTTGTTGTAGTGACAGAAGCTCCACAGTGCAACAAAAAGACAGCAACAGGACAGGACACAGATAATAAAAGAATAATATACAAATAGGCAATGTACACAACAGCAAAAAAACAAACAAACAAAAAAAAAACAATATATAATATGGACAATTATGTATGTGTAAAATGGAAGTAATGGAATAAAAATGGAAGTAATGGCATATCTTTTCTTCCACATTGTGAAGTACATCCAAGTGATTATTATACAAGAAAAAAATGTTGCGCTGGGACTTGGTACTGTCGATCAGTTGCAGCTGATTGTAAGAAAGGAGCGAAGTTCAGGAAGACAAATTGATTGGCATAGAATAGATCAGAGTGAAATCTGTCATTTTGACAAAATACAAAGTCATGAAAAAAAGAAACAGAAAGAAAATATGTATGAATAGTTAATGATAAGATCAATAACATGGATTTAGAAAATGGACAGATTTTAATTTCATGCCGACTTTAAGGTTAGAGTTTAGAACAAATCCAAAAAAGAAGAACTTCAAAGATATTTAAAAACCTCAAAGGAATCAGGTCAAATTAATCCTTAACAAACTCCTGTCCTAATAATTTTCAATATAAAGATGTCCCTTTCGCTCAAGGCGAAGCACTCTTTAGAGACCCAAAAGTTTGAGACCTCAGCGACGTCGCGCAGATAAGACCAGACAGCCCATTCCTCCAAGCTGCTCTCTCTGCTGCCATTAATACATGCTCCAAATGGCATCTCAATCAGCACTCAAGGCTGATGTGAACAGTGATAGGACTGGGAAACCAGTGAACGTGTCCCTCAATTAATTAAATGACCCAAATGGATTTGGACTTAATTACTTCCCCTCAGCTCACTCTCTCTCTGTCTCTGTAAAGCGCTGCAAATCACAGCCAGCCTAAAACAAATCCAGGTTCCAACAACGCTTTACAAGTCTTGGCACAAAGATTCTTGGCTGAGATGTTTTCATCCAAGTTTTAAGGCAGCATAGCATTTATCCTTCACAAAGAAAACAATCACCCCCATTATGTAAAACTGCTATTTGGTTGACCGTATACCAGATGCTAATCAATAACATTGACAAGACATTTACGGTACGCCAATCTGACATTAGCTAAAGAATGAACTTCAACCACAAAGAGTGGTCGATGGGTAGATAATCTTTCAAAGCCCTATTAAAACTCTTTGCAAACATAAATAATGTACAGACACAAACAACTGAAGAAACTGCTCTATAGACAGTAAATCAGAACTTTAAATGCACACTGAGTTTGAAGTTTGGAACCAAAAGAGACTTAAATAATTCAATAACAGGGATTCAATAACAGAACAGACATTAGCTAGCCAATAAGCCTTTTGTCTGCAATACAAAGTAGTCTTCCTCAAGGGGGTGCTTGACCACTCACAAAGTTACCTGCAAAAATCTATTAATTCCAAGGACTGCTATGAGTATAAAGCAAAATCTGTCTGAATCAGACCACAAAAAAGATTCACTAATGAATAAAAATTCACCATTTACCAGTCACTTATTTCGATCCAACTCAGTATGACATTTGATTATTTTGTAAAACATCAAAGGAGTAGTTTAGTAGAATGCTAGAGCAGCTCTCGTCCATACAATAAAAACAGATGGGGTTCATCTCCAAAAAAAGCCAAAAACAAACAATAAACATCATGAAAACATAGTAAAAGTTGTCCACAGTCTTTTGTAGCCATATGATATATTTGCGCAAGAAACAGGCTGAAATAATTATTGACTGATTTTACAGTATAGAAAAGAGCAGCTTGGACCTTCTGCTATAGTGCACTACTATTTAAAAGTTTGACGCCATTAAGGTTTTTTGTTATTTGTTTGATTTTTCTTTTTGAAAACAATTGATAATGTTATAAATATTTATAATCTGCTCTTTTGAACTTTCTATTCTTCAAAGGATCCTGAAAAGAATCTCATTGTTCCAAAATTCAGTTTTGCCACCGCAGGAATAATTTACATTTTAAAATATAAAAAATGGTTCTTTTAAGATGCAATAATATTCTTTCACAATACAATTTTTTTAACCAATATCACCCTACGTCTTCCACAGAAGAAAGTTAAGCAATGACATGAGGGTTCATAAATTATGACAGAATTTTCATTTCTTGGTGAACCATCATTTTAAAACACACAGCTCTCCAAAACAAACCACCTACCAAAAATATATTATTTACAAAAAATAAAAAGATAATAAAAATTCCCCCTCTCCTTGATACAAACTCTTACAGAGCACACCAATTACCTCCATTTCTCCAGGCAGGTGGCACACACTAAATGTGTGTGCGTGTTTGCAAACTGTTCGCGTCTCTCTCGCTCTTCTAATCAGCGCGCATTCATGTGGCGTTTGAAGAGACGCAAAGCACTGATGAGCAGACAGCTGTCGATATGTGACTAAACCCCTGCTTATCCCTCACTTCCTCCATGGGGTCAGAGCTGGCTCTCTGTTGGCTCGATGTGGGCAGGGCGCCGGGCCCCATTGCGGGTCATCGGAAAATGAGGCAGAGTTGTTGCGGCGGCGGGGAGGAAAGAGGCCGCACTGAAGTTTGAGGAGGAGAAATCTCTTGAGCTCAGGATTGATTATCCGACATTCATTTGGATTTACCAACAGCTCCTTGGCTCGCTGTGGGCTCCGCACATCCCTCCCTCTCTTGCAGCACTTAAAAAAAACACTTGCAGAGGCCAACACGGAAAACCCAATGGGAAGAGAATGACGGCTTTTTATGGAGCACGACCTACGCGGTCGTATCGCTTTTAAAGGATCTATATTCATTTACAGGTTGACTCTGTTTAACAAGCCCAGCTTTTATCACTGCTGGCTCACGATAAAAAAATTACGATTAAAATCTGAATTTAAATTCCATCAGAGGTTTAATACCTGCTTAAGGAAACATCATGTCAGCCAAGAAGGGAGAGAGAAACATGATTTTTAATTCAAATATTACTTACGTGCTCTATAATGTGATTCACCCCCTTTTGTCCCAAGCGACAAGTGAAAAGGACACACTTCGCTCGCTCCCTCTCCCTCCTCCTTCCACTCTGGGACCCTTTCACACCCTCAGAAGCAGAAATTGAATGAGTCTCTTCTCAGTATACATGGTCCAACATAATAAAGTCTGGTGTCCCTGGGCTCCTCTGTCATTTCAAACACGATTAAGCACATTAGTGCTCTGGCTCTCCACGGCCCATTACCCAGCAACCCCACTGTCAGGGACCCACAACTAGCTGTGAACAGGGGCAGAGGCCAGATTCTCCCTCACAATACTTTTAGAGATCCTAGAATCCAACTGAGTCTGAGATTCCACAACTTCATTCTGAGTTGATAAGATTCAAAAACCCTGCGTGAGTTCAATGAGCCGTCTGGAACCCCTGGGAAACCTTTTCTAGTGATAGGTGTCCCATTTCCACTAAAAATGCAGATTTGAGATGGAAAATTGCATTTGACATTCATTCAGTATTGTGTATATATTCTTACTATATATCGGTATCATATTGGTAAAGGTCTAATAGTAGTGACTTAAGTTAGCGATATTTGCAAAAATTGGATGTTTATTCGTGGAAATTACTTATTTTTTACTTTTTACTCATACTTAATTTTACATTTAGATTACCTTTACTGCCATGTAACTCTCACTTAAAGGTTATCTCTAAAAATATTAATCATATAATAGCAGTTAAATGCAACAATTTGTTTGGCGCCGATAGCCTTGTGTTGCACTTCGGGCTTCCTGAGTTCAAATCCCAGCTTGTGGACCTTTTCCAATCCCGGCCCCCTCTCTCTCTCTCACACTTTTTATTTCCTGTCTACCAACTGTCCTATCAAAAAAAGGCAAAAAAAAAAAAAAAAAATTTCATACAGCAAATTTTACAGTTACATTATACATTTTATGTTGTGATTAAATTCACTTAATTTTACATTTTAGTGTTTTTGTTTTTATTTAGACAAAATAGCATAGAATTTTAATATCTGCTATTAATGGCTTATTAACTAATAATTATTTGATAACTAGTATTTAATTTTATTACATAATTTTTGATGAAATGGTATTTATTTATATTAAATAATATCTATTTTTAACAATTAACGAATGTTTAGCTAAAATTTAAATAAATGCTCCTTTACAACCAATTCTTGATGACATAAAAAAGCATCAAATTACTTTGGATGTTAAAATAGCCTTAAAATAGTCTCAAAATTACGAAAAATACTTAGAATGTGATGTGATGGTTATTTAGTCTGTTATGTCGTCCTTTGGTTCTCAAGTAACTGAAAATGTGGCATTCAGGCACCTGTTACTAGCCCCATTTCAGTGGAAAAGGGGTGTGGATGTGCTCTTGAAGGTCCTGTCAGCAGATAAACACAGCTGATTAGTCTACATTATTGCTCTAGCACTTTAAATTATATGCTTCAACCCTGCAATGATGAAAAACCTTCACTGAATGCCTGTTTGTCACACATAGATTGAGGCTAATTGCTGCTGAATCACACATACAGCATCCGGGTCTCTGGGCAGGAGAACAGGAGCCGACTCCACGGATGATTGAAATCTGTAAGTCCATCCTAATGTGCCTCACACGAACTGGAACAGATATACCGGCATTTACATTTAGCTGACACATTTATCCAACTTGCGTAGTATTGTAGGTATAATCGTTTCACGCATTCCTTGTGAATCACACCATTGACCTTGGCCTTGCGCTACTATTCGAGTTACAAGAATAAAAAGCAATTTTTCTGAGCTGGTGAGCTAAAAAAGGCTAATAGAAAAAGGGAATTACGTATAAAAAGTCACAAACCTGGACTCTAGTTCGTCTTTTGTCTGACGAATGAGTGTGTCAGGAGCTGATCAACAGCTCTTGAGAAAAACAAAAACAAATAAATTAACAAAACGGCTTATGGGCTCTCAGTTAGAGGAGGGAAAAACAAGCAGGAAACCGTATCACGGTGTGTGTGTGTGTGTGTGTCTTTCGACCACAAAGACGACATTGTTGGTTTGAGACCGCAGCCGTTGGCCTGTTTATGCCAAAACAACCAATCATTATCACAGACCTGTCCCATGATATCGTCACATGATCCAGGGGTCACCTAGCAGGCAGACGCGCACATAAACAGATTACAAACCTCTACCCGGTTTTGTTTTTGAATCGAAATCAATTAGGTCAGTATTCAGGTAGGAATAGCTGGAGCAGGCTTTAAAAAGCCAGATATTCCTGGCACACATTCTGCCTGTGTTTTAAACACTGATCCAAATGGCTTCCTCTGCGCTATCAGTCATTTCACTCACCATCTCACAAGAGACGCACACACACATATGCGGATGCACACACAGGAGCCCCTAATTAGATTTCCAGTGAGTGACCACCCTGCTGTTGCTGGGCTAAATTAGAATTGGACTTAAGGAGTGTCGGGCAATTATTGAGGGTCTGCCCCTGCAGAACAGAAGAGGAAGAGAGGAAGAGAGAGAGAGAGAGAGAGAGAGAGGCACATCTGACAGCACAGAGTTAAGGGGCTATTATCACGCTTCATAAAACAGACACATTCACCCTCATCCCAAGCCACATATTTAAGTTTTAATCTACTCGGAACAATATCAGTGTATGATGGGATAAGAGCGGGAACTTTGGTAACTGCAGTAACCCAGAAAGATATTAATATGCAGACAATACCAGTGTGGCAGCCGGCAAAGTCTTCTCAAGAGCACAGAGAGATAGAGAGAATGACAAACAGCTGACAGACAGGAAACACTTTGACCCTCAATTGGGATTAGATGAAAAATGGAATGGAAGAATCCTCACTGGTCTTTTCTCTTTCCCTGAGCCTGCCAAGGTTACTGAAGTCAAGTGAAACTACGGCAGAGACAAAAGCTTTATAAAAAAAAAAAAAAAAAAAAAAAAAAAAATCAGGTAAAAAATTAAATAGTTATAATAAAACAGTTTCCGAACAAGAACGCTAATCTGAAATTATGAATATGCAACAAAATACATACAAAAACTAAATAGCAATACAGAGAGAGAAAATGACTGATTTATTTTAATCTAATTAATATCCTGAGCATGACTTCTGACTATTTGCATGTAAAAATAAAATAAAGAATTTGTTTAGTTGATCAGAAGGGTGATCCAAAAAATGAAAGAAAAAAAAAAACAGTTTGCAAACAACAAGAATACTAATCTGAAATGATATATTTGCAACAAAATATAAAAAAACTAAACAGTAATACAAAGTGAGAAAATTACTGAATTATTATGATCTAATTAATATCATATGCTTGACTTCTGACTATTTGCATGTAAAAATAAAATAAAATTTAGAATTTGTTTAGTTGATCTAAACCATGATTCAAAAAAAAAAAAAAAAAAAAAAAAAAAAAAAAAAAAAAAAAAAAAAACAACCTAATACTTGTGAACATATTTTGCATGTCCTTTGCTATGAACTTTGTGCTAGTTGCTCTCTGGTTTGGGCCATCTGACACGAGATCTGAGTGGATCCAGTACATATTGCTGAATCATAAATGTCCCAGAGATGGCAGATGCTAGAAGTGGCAGTAATGGCACATTTTATAGCTCATTTCATTGACAGCAAGTACTGCAATATGCTGTGTTGTTGAGAACTTGACAAATAAAATTTAAACATCAGTGTTATTGAGTATGGTGCAGTTTGTGATATGAATATCAGGATAAAAAGTAAAAATATACAGAATCACACAAATAAATAAATAAATATGGCCGTAATGCTATATATCTGGGAAAAATAAATAAATAAATAGTCAAAAAAATGTGCATATTAATATTTTTGTATTAATATATACAACCAAAAACATAACTAAATTAAATAAACTTACTAAAACTACACTGAAATGGAAAACTAAAAAAATACTGGAACGGTGGCGTGGATAACTGTTAAAAGAATCAGAGGCATCTAGTGTCACGTGGGTGTCTTGCCTGTCAGCAGGAGGTCATGACCTTCTCACTATCAATGCCAGTCAGCCAATCCCCGAGGAAGAAAGGGATCCGCTCCGGCCACAAGGGTTCTGCCTTGCTGACAAGGTCAGTCCATGGGAGGAACAACGCTGGCGGGCCACGGCGGGC
The DNA here is from genome assembly GCA_021397915.2 of Tor tambroides. Taxonomy (NCBI): domain Eukaryota; kingdom Metazoa; phylum Chordata; class Actinopteri; order Cypriniformes; family Cyprinidae; genus Tor; species Tor tambroides. The sequence continues at coordinate 63,192 of JAFVLL020039744.1, read as the reverse complement.
TGTGCTGCTGTCTCTGCTGGGAATGATGGTGGAAAAGAGTACCATCAGTCTTCATTCAAGCACCGATGACAATTCCTGCTCATCCCATTCCCCGCTGAAATTCCAAGAGGACTGGCTGTCAGCAAACGTCAATGTGCGTCTCGATTAGCATGAAAGTTGGCACGTGACGTGTCACATCTTGCCACGTACCGCTCAGTGATGCATATGACACTCATCGTGGCGATTACTCTCCAATGGACGTGTTGTGGCTACATCCTGATAAGCATCAAACAAACGTGCCGTTTCTCTCTTGAAACGACATCCCCAGCCAGATGTCGGCCAGACATCAGAGAGGGATCCGTGCCAGGCGGCAGACAGTGGCCGTGCGGATCGATACGAGAACCGCCGAGACTCTCCTTCACTGTCGCCAAGCCAGGCAGACGGCAGAGGAATTAGCGGAGCGGCACCGATCCGTCCCGTGCTTGCCTTGCGTCTGTTTTCAGACTCGCTGCGGCACACATTAATTTTGCAAATCAGTCATTTAGACAAAGAAGAAAATCAATTCGGCATTTCTTTCCCGAGGATGACCTGACGGCAACCTCTTCAAACAAAAAGCCCAAAATTATGCAGTCGTACCTTCAAATTGTCTCACTTTCTTCTTTGACTTTTAAAGTTTTGAATGTAAAATATGCTCTTTTCTTGATCCCTCTCCTCTCTCCCCCTCTCTCATTAATATTTAAGGTTGTTATTTAGAGGCATTACCTGTCTGTATTGACAGAAATTGGAGCCGTCGTCCCCCGGCGGGTATTATAATTGGAGGGTGAAGTGTATGTGCTGGTAGAGGAGGAGGGAGCAAAACATGTTTTTCCCTCAAACTTTTTTTATGTGGAGGTCTATTTTTTATTATCAATTCTGCTCCTTCACAAAAAAAAACCAAAAAAAAAAAACCCACAGCCCAGGGACCGACTGCTAAAGTCATCACGCATGCACATGCAGACTCCCAGGAGCTCTCCCAGAGGAGTGCATGGAGTGGGTGGTTGTGTGCAGGGGTAAGTGAAGATTTTGGGAGGAGGAACTGGAAGAGTCTTTATCAAAAGAAATGCAGTGTAGGCTGTCGAAAGCTGCCCGACGCTCTCTCCCTCTCTTTAACCAAGCACAGCATGAAACCATTCCAATTAGAGAGAGATCCAGAGAGAGAAAACGAGAGATCAGCTCTGATCTCACAAGGAGACATCAGGACACCAACAAGGCTTACATGACAGTCACGCAATACACTCGATTCCAATAAACATGCACTTTGCTTTGTTATAATCTGGTCCTGCACTAAAATATGAGTTCAATATTAATGCAAAGATGTAAAGAACAGAATGAGATGCATTGATGACAGCAAGCTCACTCCTCTGTCATCAGTGGTGTTTGTGCTACAGACATGATCTATAACTCATGCGGCTTGTTGGGGAAAGGTGTGATATTACTTTTCTAAGCAATCTGAAATTAGATTTCTGTCAGGCAAACAATAAAACCGGCCAAAAAAATCCCATAGACCTTCATTTAAAAAGGTACTTGTGTTGTATTTAACAACCAGAATGTTCAAGCCACTGAGGAGTAAGAAAGTGGAACGAAATGCGTGAACGAAAGAAAGAAAGAGCGTACAAAAGAATGTGTATACAATACAAAAGAAAATAAGAGCAAAGAGCAAAAACAAAGAGCCTACGTAAGAAAGTGTGTACGAAACAAACAGAGTGTACAGAAGTGTGTATGAAAGAAAGCACATGTGAAAGAAAAAGAGCATAGGAAGTAATAAACATGCGTAAGAAGGAAAGAACATTGAAAGAACAAAGTGTACGAAATAAAGAAAACACACGAAAGAATAAACATACAAAACTTTATGCTTTTTCCTCTTTTGAAAATACTTCTTTAGCAAAGGATAAAATCAGAAACTTACAGTAACTGGCCAAATTTTGTATTGTAGTGCTGTACAAAAGCAATATCGCACTATAAGCCCCATTTTCTCACATTCAGTACAACTGCACTATTGCTCAAGTGATATTCCTTAAGTATATAATATTCCCATGTGTCTTTATATGGATAGTTCACAGTCTGCACCAGCAGGATGCACAAAGAATGTGTGTGTGTTTGTGTGACAGAGAGAAAGACCCCCGGGTGCTCAGCTAAGACATGCCGAGCTCAGCGCCTCTGTGCCTGGTGAAGAGGATTTGGGAGGTTGAGTTTCTTTACAGGGCACTGATGCTCATCCACACACACACACACACACACACACACACACACACACACACACACACACATTCAGCTGTGATCAAACACCATACTGTGCTGGACTGACATGAGACACACACACACACACACACACACACACACACACAGAGTGCAGAAGACTTGTGTCATTTCAGGATGGTTAGTTTCCTGTGACAGGTCTGTACCCAGTTGCTATGTTTCAGTGCTCAGCAAGCCAGCTCACCTGGGCTCCCACACAAATAGCTCTGGGTGTTACCATCATATTTATTTCATGATTTCATTACGTTATTTACACATTTCTACAAAAGATATCGTGCTATTTCAGAAAAACATTGGGAATGGAAAGAGAAGGAGAGAGAGACAAAATCAGTGTTCCAGTCTCTTCTTTAGAAGATTAAACTCTTCATCAAACTGTCCTCTGCTTAAGAAACAGACACAAACAAACAAAGCCCTTAATTTACAGTCTCTCAGAGAGAGCCGAGTTAAGGATGTTGTGGTTCACTCAGACACTGACACTCTGACACAAAGCGACAGACGATAAATCACATCTCTTTCAAGTTAATCTGAGATTTATACTAACCAGCCATGACCAGGAAAGTCTGTGTACAATATGTGTATTTGTTTCAGTAAAAAAAACCAATCACCCATGGGTTCAAAACCCCCAACAGAGACAAGTTTTTATATGATTGATCTGTTTATGTATCTATCTGTCCATCTATCTTCATGTGGTTAAATAACAAATATGTTGGAACGTATGCTCATACATCGTAAAACAGTAATATTGCAAAACATTATTAGAATCAAAATTATTTGCAGTTCATCCTAATAATCTTATTTGGTGTTTAAGAAACATTTCTTATAATTATCAATGCTGAAAATGGTTGTACGGTTTAATATTTTTGTGGAAACAATTATATATTTTTCAGAATTCTTGATGAATAGAACAGCATTTATCTGAAACTGTGGTTTTTTTTGTTGTAACAAATGTAAAAGTCACCAATTTATTCAATTAATTTGTTGAATAAAAGTATCAAAAAAGACCCCAAATTTTTGAACAGTATATATATATATATATATATATATATATATATATATATATATATATATTTAGCATTATAATTACAAGGAAATTTTATATTTTAATGAATTAAGAATTTATCAGTTTATTTACACATGATAATTGAATTATAAATATTTACCATATATCAATTATTCTTAATAAAAGTGAGCAAAGTCTTATTTTGCCAAAAGAAAATTACAAGGAAATTTTATCTTTTAATGAAAGAAGAATTGTCATCAATTCATTTATACATGCTAAATGAATAATAAATATTTACCACATATCAACGATATGACTTTGAAACCACTATTTGCTATATTTGTTGTATTTACATAAATAAAACACTGCATTTTAAAATTCACTGTGGACATAAGTAGTACTTGATGCCTGGTTCGGACACCGTGTTAAAAATGTTCTGTTGAGAACGGTGCAGTTCATGCTCAAATATGAACTGTTGTGTATGTTTGTGTAGGCGAGTATATCTTCTCTTTGAAGCCACTACCTCATGCTGCGTTCACCAATCCAAGCCTGTGTACTCTGAACTGAGACCAATCTGCCATTTTCCCATCTAGTACTAGAGTATATTACCAGTGCAGTATTTACAGAGACCTCTCCTCTCAAAGCCTCAGACCACACAGCTGTGTAAGGAACCCCTGCAGAACGGGTCATCAGGCCATATGGTCACAAGGTCAGCTTCCCCTTAATAGACGTCGAGTCAGCAACTCAACAACTCTAAAACACCACCAGTATCAGCTATATGAAAGACAACCAGCTACTTTTTCACTAATGACTTTCTGTGAGTTTTCCCATGACCTTATATTTGTTTGTGATTACTGAATTTTTATAGAAACTGCAAGAGGTTGAACAATGGATTTACATTTGATATTTTTGGTACCTTTTATTTATATGAAGTAGTAGTTTTTTTTACACTGGTTTTGCCAATGTATCAGTTCTGTGATCCAGAATATGTGAATATAGACACAAACCTAATTTCAACTCAAATCTTAATGGCTTCAGATTGTTCCTGTCTGATCTGTCTCATGACAAGATGCCAGCTGGTGTCCCTTCCTTTAATCTGATTAATTGGAAGCTATATGAGGTGGCACCTGGTCAAGATTGTTTGTGTGTGTGGACTATTGATGTGCTAATATGGTATTCCAATCACATGCTGAATGATGACACAGATTCCTCTGGTTTTCCAATGGGATAATCCCACATGTAATCCTAATCTCAATCTCCAACCCTTAATCTCAATCCCAGACCTGATTAAAAGATCAAACGTGGCTCAGAAACCACTCTAATTAAGGCTCCCATCAACATGGCATCCCATATCAATTTAATATATATTCATATTTTGCATCTCTTCCATGATCAGTTAATTATCTAGACTCATAATACATTCCAACAGAGAATTCATCTTTTGTTCTGCATAAAAAAAAAAGAAAATTCATCATTTACACCCCCCCACCATGCTTTGCATCAATGAAGGTTGAATATGCGCACAAGCGCAAATGAAATTCTACAATCAAGATTTACTGAAAAACAGTTTTGGTCTGTTTCTCACCCAAAGCTATTGTAAGGCTTGAAATATGAAGCATGAGTCATATTCACTAGTTTATGGTGTTCTTTTTGCCTTCTTGACAGCTTGACAGGTGAGTAAATGATGACAGAATTTTTATTTTTTAGGTGAACTGTCCCTTTAAGCGTTAAGGTTTGATGTTCTACTAAAGTTCCTGAGCTACAAACAGAGGAACAGTGTATGTTAATGTGTCTGTGTGTGTCTGCATAGAATAGAGTGTGTGTGTTTAACGCCCTTGCTTTGGTGTCATTAAGCGTGTGTGTGTGTGTGTGTGTGTGTGTGTGTGTGTGTGAGTGTGTGTGAGATAAATGCACTCCGCTTGTCAGATTTGAGATTCTCATTAGTCTGAGCAAGAGGCAGTGAGAGGCCATTACTCTTCTGCCTCACTGACGTGTGTGTGTGCATGCTTTCAGCAGCGTATGGTGGCCTTCTGAAACGAGAAGGCAAAATTTGCTTTCTGTTTTTTTTTGTTTTCTTTTTTAGTCAAACTCAAACATTCATCTGGAATACCATTACCTTACACTTTTCAAGAAGCAAACAATACCATAATTAGTTTATTTTTATATTTACATATACTATGTATTAGAACTAGTGCTGTCAATCGATTAAAAAAAATTAACTAATTAATCGCACATTTTTCTAAAATTAATCGCGATTAATTGCGATTAATTCCACCTAACATTAAAGTTTTTAAATATACTTTTATATTGCAATAATTTCGCATTCAATCTTCAAATGTACAATGTACAAACAACATAAAGACAGTATATTTTTAATATTTCTTTAATGGCATCTTTTTTATGATTGAAGGCCAGCATCACTGATATCAATACTACTGATGTCTCTATAAAATAGTTTTTTCCCCTGAATATTTAACCATTGACTGTAGCCAGTCAGCATTACAGTATAATTTAGATCTATAAATTTTAACATTTATTAGACTTAACTTCTAATTTAAGTGAACTTAAAACAATCATCACATGAACCTATTATAATAAATTACATATTTAGCTACTTGTGCCCTTCAGCAGAAATATACAGAAAATGAATACTTACCAAACACTAAATTCTAAATTAAATATAGATGAACCCATTAAAGCTATAAAAGTTATTGATTTCCTCTTTTTTTCTTTGGTTCTTGGATTAATAATCATCACAGCAGCTGGTTATTAGCTTATTTGCCTGCTATAGCTTTAAAAGCTGCTGCTGCTGAACGTGACGCGGATCTGACATGCAACTCTCTTTACCTTTTCTGACCCACTTCAGGTCTTAAAGTCTCTACTAATGAGCGGACGAGTTGAATCGGGTGTTTTAGATGAGGGAGACAGTGCTGGGGTGCCTCAGGACAGTTTTTAAAACCATTTCAGAGACATGTTCTTAAATGTGACGCATATATAACATATTGCATGCATGCACGCAGTTTTAAGGCAGCTTTAATCGCCTTTTTGGTAACTTCATGCCTTAACTGACAGCATAACTAGGACATTGCATGCACGTAGTTTCTTTCGCTGTTCGATATGAAATGATACAGGCTACGAGCACAGTATCTTTTCTGGCGCGGAGGTGACGTTAGAGCGCATCTGAAACGTCTCCCGTTTGATGTAGTCAAAGACGTTCTGCATCTAAATAAACGCAATCCTTTTCAAGAAAAAAGAGACGGAGGCAGCAGTTGCGAATGGGGTGGCTAACCCTAGCCCTGCCCCTGCGTTAATTGTGTTAAATATTTTTAACACGTTAATCAGAAAAAATTAATCGCATGCGTTAACGCGCTAATTTTGACACCACTAATTAGAACCAAGTCATATAGAAAAGTATGCATTTAAAAAAAAAAAATTCATTAAATCTACAATAATTTAGTAACAAGCTAGAATTTGAATCAAATTGACCACACTCAAGAATAAGCTGAACTGATATTTGAATTGCAATGACAGGAAACCTTTAGGAATTAACTAGATAACAAATCAACAGAAATTCAACAAGTAATGGAATTCTGGAAAATTTAGGTCTAGAGATCTGTCTTGTGAAGATAATTTTTGCAGCATAATATTTTCATGAAACTTTTGATAAGGGAACACTATTCACTTTCAACTAGTTGCTTATTAGCATGCATATTACTAGCATATTGGCTGCATATTACTAGCATATATAAGCATGACCATATTCTTGATCCCTTAACTTATTATCATCTTATCATCTTACTATCAATAAGCATCAAATTAGGAGTTGAGGGAAAACTCTTGTGTTCCCTAATCTAAAGTGTTCCCAATATTTTAAGAATGTTTTTCTAAAAAGTCATTCATGACAAACTTTCATTTGTTTTGTTAAAAATACAGATATTTCGGTTATATGAGTTTATATAAAACGTATGGACTTATATGAATATATTGAGTAGGTTTTTTTTTTTATTTACAACTCATGAATTGAAAAGGAGCCAATTCTGCACAAGCCTGTTGTGTTAGACAGGGAGAGAGATAGAGAGAGAGAGAGAGAGAGAGAGAGAGAGAGAGAGAGAGATAGAGATAGAGATAGAGATAGAGATAGAGATAGAGATAGAGATAGAGATAGAGAGAGGCACAATCTACTAGAGTGCAGAATCCCTCTGAATAGAGTCATCCAAATTGAATCAATACATAAAGGCAGCGAGGCAGCGTCTGGTCACGACTGGGGTTTTAGTAGTGGCACCAGAAGTCATATACACACACGCACATACACACACACTGGCCGTCTAAACGCCACCAGCAATTTTAAGACATCTCGATTTATAATGGCTTAGACTGCCACCGTATCACTGTAACACGAAACTTACCGCAGACACACAGAAACTCAGCATGTACATTAGTCTGACACAGATACAGGCCCGTATCCCACAACCACCAACATCATTTACGGCCCTCAGATACGGCTCTCCCCAGAGGAAGCTCGGATCCATCAACTCTCACGCTACATGCAACAAAGAGCTTATTTCCAATGAGAACAGAGGCTGGAATATGCTTTGAAATCGCGGTGAGTGGCGACACAAGCCTAGAATTGGAATATTATGAAACATGAAGAAGAAGTGGGGGGGGGGGCACGGGGACACCAAACAATATGAGCAACGATCGATGAGAAGGAATAAATAGACAGAATAAGAAACAGAGAATGGGCTAGCGTGGTGCTGTGGTTAGAAATAGAGGCTATTTAAGGCCCGGCTGATATTTCTCAATCCTCCGCTGTTGAGTCAAGAGCAGACTGTTATGAGACACCAAGACATTTCCCAGACTCTCAGGTGTGATGGATGGATATTTCAGCCAGTAAATATTGTACAGGCTGGAGGTTATATATTTTTCAGTGAGGACAAATCAAGCAGTTCAGATGGTCTCAGCGAGTCCCATGGATGTGGTCCTCGGTGTCCAGAGCTAATTATATAGCAAGGAGGAGGGGATCGGAGCACATTCAGACCTTGAGAAACACTCAGATCTCCAGAGTGCCCGACTTATCAACAGATCAAAGACTCGAGACTTCCACAACACCCCCTCGGGCGACAAGGGACCAGTGGATGAAATGAAACGGGCCGGTTGAGAGCGTTATGAGGGCAGTGTATGTTACGTATTCTTCTGTGGCACACTGTAAAGCCAATTATATTTTCTCATTAAAATATCAGATGTGCAACAGTGTTACTTCGGGGTTTTCGCGACGCTACTCAGTGAAGTGCAGGGACCGCAAAGTAGTACTATAAAATTCAGGACTTTCAAACTTTCTCTGTTGTTATTGTTCTTTGCCATTCTCAGTGTTAATTAGGGCCGAAACAAGTAGTGCTCATTATCAACAATGAAAAATAGTTGGCAAATACTGTAACCTTCAAATAGCTGATCTCATCTGACCTAACGTAAGATGATTTTAAACTCAAACAATGCAATTTAACAACATGAGCGCTGTGATCCAAGAGCCTGATGCAGTCGGATACAGTTCAGACATACTCCAAAGAAAACATCCCAGCCCAAATGATTTAAATAAAGCAAAGTGTGGGGAAAAATACAGACTAAAAGTGTTTCCATATGCACTACATGTAAGACAGAGCACAACTTGAATGTTAAGATTATCTAAAATGGAAACACCCTGATTTATCTATAATACAGCTGGATAAATATTTATATTTAGATATTTTTAAATGTAGTAGATATAAAATATAAAATATCTACTAAATATTATATAAGTAAAGGAAAAATGTTTATTTTTTAGACTATTTCTGGTAAAATAAATCAGTTACAAATATGGAATATTTTTATTTTGATATTTTCTAACTCTATAATGCCACACTGAAAAAAGTGTCGTTAGATCAAAGTAAAAAAATGACTTCAACTTGTTACAAGTAATCAAGGTTACAAGGTTTACTTTTTTCCAAGAGAGAGAGAAAAAAAAAAAAAGTTTGACCACATCACAAACTGAAAATTCACTTTCAACTAAATATATTTATTACATAATTAAACCACAAATTATCACTAAATTGATTTTGAATGGATTAACTTAAAATGTACATATTTTATTAAATCAAATATCCAGATAAATAAAAATCTACATTGTACATATTATGCACACTAAAAACAGTGACCCAATTAAGTAGCCTCAAAATTATTTTATTTGGTTCTCTGATAGGAGAATTCAATTTCATACATTTTTTGTCATATAACTGAATTATAAAACTGCACCAAGTAGTTAACAAGTTACTCAGTACTAGTACATACATATCATGCTAAATGCTCTGAGCAAAACAGTAATAACACGTGCTGTCAAGCAAATGCTCCAGTCTTCTCCACAACTGTTGCAATACTTCAAACATAATTGAACATTAAACACTATTAAACACTATCAAGTTCTCCTCTTGCTCAAAAACACATAAAATACCATTTAATTTCATAATTGTCTACTCTCTTCATTAAGTCTCAAGCAAAGCATGCTGGGAACAATTCTCAAACTGAACTTCGATGACGTCAGCGGTCACGTTTTTTTTACAGAACGCAAAAATGTTATTTGATTTGAAGCAAAGAGTTTAAATTATACCAACAAAATTTAGTTCCAGTTTACTAAATATTTTACTTTTGCTCAATAACAAGCCAGAATTAAGTTGGACCAAGTATAAAATGTTCTTTAGAGCAACGAGAAGTCATATACACTTTTTTCAGTGCACTGTAGTGTCACATAAAAAATGATTTGGAAAATACAGTCTTTTGAGAAGAATTTCATAACAGGTTTTTATGACAATAAAGTCATAACATTGAGATTAGATTAAGTAGTATTCACAAATTTATAGTGTTATGTCATTTAATGACTATATTTGTAAAAAAGCTTACTATGAATGCATTCCCTAACCATTCCAACTTTATTCTTGCCATAGATAAAAATAAAACATCCTATAATTCAGTTAATGGTATTTTCAGAAAATGGCTCTTCTAGAAAAGCCTAATAAAACCTCTCATCTCAAGGCTAAAACTGAAGTCAATTAAGAGCTGTTTAATTAATTCCCCAATATTTAATTAATAATTAGATCAGCTGATTATCAAAATAATCATTAGTAGCAGCGTTGATCAGTATAATCAAAGAAGCTTAGCTGTAGCTCTTCATAGTACACCACCTTCCAAAGTTCAATACAAGGTTGTGCATGAAGCATCCAGAGGTCTAGTTACGCCCTAAATAGAATTAATTCATCTCCTGCCAATTATTTTGGACCCAGGGCCAAGTCTAAAAGTAGAGCGCTATGTTTTATTCCGCTTATCTGTGGAAACGGTTCAGGTCAATCAGATATCCAGCCCACAACAGAGGCCTGATTGACATTCTATAAGAAAAAAACTCTTCTTTTGGTGTGAAATGTGAATAATGCAAATGCCCCGGGCCACATTTATCTACGGTCCAGGTCGAGGGAGTTGAGCGTTATTAAAGCAGTACTGTGACTGAAGTAGAATGTCAATGGACGCGTTGCACGTTACCTGCTGCAAGATTTAACATCACATTAAACAGTGTGTGTCCACGCTTCGACGCACACACACACACACACACACACACACACACACCGGCTCCATGAATATTATGTGACCCACGGGGCAAAAACACAGTGTGTCTGAGAGCAGCAGAGGAGTGAAGGGCCTGTCTGCCAGTTCCATGGCCGGTCTAGCCGCACAGACACCGTTCGATAGAAGCTTTCATTTAGATTTCTGAATCGCCCTGACAGTGAAACCACTGGTGAAAGAATGTCAGCGAGGGCCAGATGCTCGCCAGACACTGTGCATCAATGTGTGCGGATGAATGCGAATGCGATTGCGATTGCTCTCACGTGTGTGCGATTGAAAAAAGACCGACAGAGAGGAGATAAGGAGAGGGCAAGAGGTAAGAGTGATTCACTGCGTCTCTATCGTACAATTATCAGATGAGAGGGTGTGAATGTCTCACACTCAGGCCAGAACCCTTTGCGAATAAAAAGCACTTCTCCATGTCTAATACCCACATTAATCACGAGTTCTGTTGCTCTTCTGAGCCCCTTTGTTAAAACTTTACATGGTGTTAACAAAGGGGCTTCAAAACCATTCTGTTTTTGAGCAGACTAACAGGACGGTGGACGTGAAAAACACTTTAAAACGATAAATGATTGATTAGTTACATGACGGTAAATGAATAATGGATCACTCTGAGGTGGTTCATACACCTTATGTAATATATCTCACAGCATTTCGACTTTCTTACGTGCCACAGCTCAATTTGCAGTATCACGACTGCCATCTAACCCTCTGCAGGCATCTGAAATGGCATCTTGCTCCGCTTCCACAGCGTTCGGCGGAGACCGGGAGGAGTTGCGAATCATCGCATCCCTGGGAGGAGAGGAGGACGGGAGGGACATCTAGCTAAATGCATTTATCTGCTGTTGGCAGCTTTTCAAGCCCACAGCGGAGGCGAGATCAGACAAGAGCGAGTGTTAGCGATCCCTTTGCGGGCCAATATGCGGGTCATTTGTGTTATGCAGCACACTGTCATGTTCCCATCAGATACGCTACCATTCGATGTTTTTGAGCATCTTTGTAGGCTGCATTTATTTGATCAAAAATACAGCAAAACAATGATTTTGTGAAATATTACTACATTTTTAAATATATAACATTGAAAACAGTTATTTAAAAATGTACTTTATTTCTGTGACGGCAAAGCTGAATTGTCAGCCGCCATTACTCCAGTCTTTAGTGTCACATGATCCTTCAGAAATCATTCTAATATGCTGATTCAGTGCTCTTATAAAGATTTCTTCTTATCAATGTTGAAAACAGTTGTGCTGCTTAACATTTGTTGTGGAAACAATGATTCATATTTCATTAAAGAATCCTAGAAATACAAAGTTCAAAAAAAGAATAGTATTTATTTGAAATGCCTTTATAAAATGTCTTTACTGACCCTTTAATGCTCAGCATATTGATTTAAGAAAGATTTAATAATTTAAGAAAAATCATGTGACATTGAAGACTAGAGTAACAGCTGCTGAAAATTCAGCCATTTGCCATCACAGGAATAACTCATAAACAAAAACTTAAATACATTAAGACATTTAAAATTATATTAATATTTTACAATAATACAATATTATTTTACTCTATCCCAACCCCAGACTTTTGCACCGTAGAGTATGTTGTGTGTATGTGAAACAGTATGTGCGTTAGGAAGCTTTTTTGCCATGGAGAAAAGCAGAGGAGGAAGCCAGACACAAATCAAGTACTGAAGTATTGAAAAATAAGAGAGGACTTGACAGATCAAAGAAGAGAGATCAACCAATCAGAGGAGTTCTACAGGTCTTCAGACATTCTTCCACCTGTAGAGAGTGAGACAGATTCTGTCTGGGTTGGAGAGTGAGACGGTCCCATCGCAGGCAGTATAATTCTGAGCGAAGGGATGCAGTGCTCTTCTCACAGAGAGGAATTCTGTGTCCGGGAGATTTGGAACTAGAGGAGACACTAACGATTGTTTGAGGTTTGAGGACATTTAAACAGAAGAGTTTGCTTAATGACAGAACCCTGCACTCGGCTTCTCTTGACAAACATCCAAGCAGAGTTAGCAAGATCCAGGCAAGATTAAAGTTGAAAACAGATTCGTGTTTGTTCTTCTGCTAGATTCACGTTGATTCACACATCGACACACCACATGGCCTGTCTCTGTCTCTACGGTGGTTGCGAATGCCCCAAAGGAGGCGTGTGAGAGACATCCAGGACTGACAGACCTGATCCTAGATCAGCAGTGGGTGAATCCCAACGGATGCGTCGCATCAGAAGATCAATATACCACTTAATGCTGCACCGTTGCTGAATAACAATGGGCTGTGAGAAAGCTTTTCACTCACCACCTCCCAGCTGATACCAGCCATGGCTCATAATTACTTTAGTAGACGGTTATGGGTGCTACATGTCTGGAATGATGTTGCAGTAAGGTTGCAGAGAGCTTTCGATGATATCTCAGTCTTAGAAAGGTTTTTGCAGGCATGCTGCAAGGTCTGCTGGTAAATAAATTAAGCTTATTAAATTGAAACACGCTCAATATTATTTAGCCGGAGAACTACCAAGCTTCTCACAGGAATGTCTACATTCATAAACAGGATTCAGGTGAGTCAGGTGGTTGCTCTAGTCTAGAGGCATTTAATTGATCTAAAGCAACAGGAAAGACTTTTACATTGTATTTCAAACAAATTTCATGTTCTGTTCATCAAAGAATCCTGAAAAAATGTATCACAGTTCCACAAAAACAAAGCAGCACAAATGCTTTCATCCTAGATAATAGTAAATGTTTCTCGAGCACCAAATCAGCATATTAGAATAATTTCTGTAGGAACATCTGACACTGAAGACTGGAGTAATGGCTGCAGAAAATTCAGCTATGCAATCACAAGAATAAAATTAGAAATTATATGGTACAGCATTTTAAAACATTTTATTTATTATAGTTACAGTTATTACATTTCTAGGTTTTCCATGACTTTGGGAAACATTCATTTTAAAATGATAGTTTCACACTCAGTTACATGCACAATTCTAATTCTAAAGACTAGCATCTACTAAATAAAACATTTCGCGACTCACAAAACATCTAACAGCTTTTACCAAGAAAATACAGCTTATCATATGCTTCTTTATGTTTTTAATAGAACTCCATATGGCAACACATATGCAGAGTATTCCTCACATTAATCCACCAATGCGAAAATGGGGAAGATAATTGAATATTCATTTGTGGTTTATCTAGAATTAACCAATTTGTTAACCCCAGATATACACTGCAGAACAGACACTAAATTTCATTTGATGAATAAAAATCAGGCTGTGTTTGGGACGCAAGTACAATACACCACGTTTAATACCACTGTTGTCATGTGTAATGGATGTTGATCGCTCATCCAATGAGACATTGAAAACACTTCTTGTTCATTCAGCTGAACGATCAACAATACGGCATAATGAACATACTGTAGTGGTCTCTGTTTTAATGGCATCAAATTGAACATGGCATTTACTTTGATTAAAGTCTATAGCTGGATTAAATCCAACGCCTCTTGAAATCTTTTATAAACTCAGTTACTAACTTCACTCTTAGTCAGTGTGGATTTGCACAATACAGTCTATATTATTAAATTTTAAGTCTATATTATAAAATGCACTGTGACTGAGTATAATCCAGTGGTTGCCCATCACTAGTTGTTGTGACAAGACAGGAGGAGGAGCAGCAATGTGGATTACAAAAGTACAGCAAATATGAGTGTGAGCATGTGTGTGTGTGTGTGTGTGTGTGTGTGTGAGAGTTGTTTGAGTATCTATTAGGATTACAGAAGCAAGACGAGTGTGACTCTGGAGGATATAATTCTGTCAGAGTCAGAGTTCTGCTATGGGGTCACCCCTCCTTGGAGCCATCTGCTACCTCCTGCCTGTTAGTCTCAGGGCACTGAAGCTCAGAACTCAAACAGGCCCCGAGGGACAAACGCACACGGATAAATACATCGAAAATAACTAGACGCTGGTGGTTAGGAACCAGGAAGTGATTCCTGAGTGCCAATCTGCTGGTGAAAATGGGAATTTAACCCCAAGCTTTTCTTGCGCAGCCTAGTGCTTCCCTGTCGGAGCATAGACGAACCAATCAGATGATTAGGTTTGTGTAGCCAACATAGAGTTAGCTTGAATCCTACTGTATGGTTCACAGAATATTCATTTTTGGGTGAACTATCCATATAAGTAAATGTTAAATCTCAAATTATTCCAGTTATGCACTATCACCCCTAGCCAAATAATTATAACAGGGTTTTTCAGTCACAGCAAACAAAAAAAAAAAGAATGTGGAATATGCTACTGTAGACGTACAGACAGTCCAATCATTGTATTCAAGCCTAAAGTGCCGTTCCAGATGACTGCTCTGAAATGTCCTATTTGCTGGGTGAGATTTTGCTATTCATTCTAGCCCCACTGTGGTGGGCAACAATGAAGCAGAATGAGTGAGAGCATTAGACAGCCACAGAGTCATGAAGTCAGAAGGCCAAAGAGTCAGAGAATTGGCTCTCACAGCAAAAAAACATCTCACATTGCAGAAAATCATACTTACTGTATATTTGAATGTGTAGTGGCAGATATGAAGAGGAGTGAAAGAAAGAGATTCATTCATCTCTTAGACCCCGTTCACACCTGATTTTAACATCAATCTCTAGTGTGCAGCTCTAAATACAGGAGGCCAACGCATCTTGCGCAATCAGTTCACTGAGCATATTTGGAGGAGGTCGCCAACACACGTGGTCATGTTTATATAGTGTAAACGCTAATGCATCCTGTCAGCGAAAGACCGCCTACTCATGTAACATGTAATCATTGCAAGACATGTTGGAGGCTTTTACAGTCTCTGCCAACAATTTATAGCTTTAAAGTCAACATTAAACAAATTAAGGAAATTCACAAACCCATTTGACTTCTGTAATGTGATGTATTTACGAGACATTCAATGAGAAACATCAGGTAGGATCTGATTTTTACTGTATCTGTAATTGATTGGATCCTGAAAAAGGATCCTCTCATTGGTTGAAATGTTAGCGGCCTTGATGATGTCAGCAGAAAAGAATTTAGTAGTTATTTAAGTGGCAGAGAACGTTATATTTTGATTAAGGCCTATAAAACAAAACAACAACAACAAAAATGTTTGCCTTTTAATAACATGCCCAATGAATTATATACAAAATGCCCAGGAATTTAAACTAAAGAGGGTTTTGATTTCATGTTGACTTCAACATAACACGAACCATCCTTTTGCACATGTTTTAAAAAAGTGAAATGTTTACAAACTAAACTACATAAAACCTGTTTCTTTCTCATTTCACCATTGGGATTCACACACAAAAAACCCATCTACATTTGTAAGCTTTCGCACCTGACCTTTCACAAAGTTGGTACGGGCCTTTCCGCTGGCACATTTCCAGACCTGCAGGGCTCAGCTCTATACCAGATCATCCACAACACACTGAGAACCTTCGGGATAAACAGTGTGATGCAATTTGACTGAATACCGCTCCGAGTGATTCTCTGTGGCCATCAATGACCTTTGGATGAAAATGTGGATTCCAGGACAAAAGGGAAGGATAGAGAGAAATCTAGAATGATAGTGCTTACACTGTTGTTTCTGCTCAGAGGTCAGCAGCAGGGAAGTGAAAGAGAGAAAGAGTGAATGAACAATAGTACGGCTCAAATGATGTGAGAGCATGTCAGTTTTAGTCAGATCCAAGGGTTTGACCAGAAAAACAAAGGTCATTTCATTGCATGCCAAACACCCATTATAAGTTTCTTTGAGGGGTGGATGGTTTAACCAAAATCTTATCTTAATCATATCGTTTCTCCCTCAGAGTAAAAAAAGAAAAAAAAAATCTGAGATAAAAAGTTTAAATTAAAAAAAGAAACTATAAAAAATACATTCAAAATTATGATAAATAAAATCATAGCTATTTTATAGTGATATAGACACTATCACAAATTATGGGAGGTAAAGACAATATTGCATGACAGAGAATTATGAAAAGTAAAGTGAGATACATATTGTGAGAAAAAAGTTACAATTACAAGAAAAAATTTGCAAGCGAGATTATTGTGATAAACAAGGCAATAAATAGAAAAGTAAAGTAAAATAAAAGTAAAAAGTGAAACAGATATAAAGTCAAATTTTAAGATAAAGATGAAGTAAAGTAAGTTAAACTGTGAGATATAAATTCACAATTATGAGAAATAAGTCAAAACTGCAATAACTAAAATCGTATTAGAACAAAATGCAGTAACAATTTAGGAGTCAGCGTTGAAAAGTAGTTAAAAATAGATAATGGGATTTAAAGTCACAATTGTGAAAAAGTTATATTGGGAGATATACAGTCAGAATTCTGAGAAATAAAGTTAAAATTATTAAAAACAAAAAGTCAAATTGTGCGATTTAGTCATATTGTGAGGTATAAAGTTGCAATCACTAGAAATTGTTGCAATTATGAGATAAATTTACAATTATGAGAAAAAGTCCTTGTAAGGTCCTTGTAAAATTCTTTTTTTTTTTTTTTACTCTGAGGTGGAAACAGGCTTCTGCATCATGCAGTAATGTCTATTTGATGATTTAATTAAAAGGGACTTCATTTGCTAATTTTGCAAACCTCACTTTTTTAACAATATAAAATGTTCCCGTTTATATTGTGGCATAGCAGAACCTCTAACAGTTGCTACTGGTATATCGTCCAACCTTAGCTCCTCTAAACAATGGGCTAATGTAATAAATTGGATGAGCACTGATCTGTATCTCAAGTGTCCGTCAGTCACGTTTCCTTAACGACGCAATCCGTGAACGCAATCCAACTATAGTGGGTTGCATCAGATTTGACAGGTCGATCCGCGTCTGTTAATTCTGCTGATCTCGAACTGATGCTGCGTCTCTGTAAACTGCTGCGTCTACAATTGATTTTGTCTGCCATGACGAAGAGAGGAAATACGAACTGGCATGTCCATGATGACAGGCAGGAAACCTGAATCACTGTAAATAGAGAGAGAGACTAATTCAAAACTCACTGTTATCCTTTCAGGAGACGAGCAGTGGTGGAAACGCTTCGGCTCTCACTGGTGTTCACGAGGGTAGATGGCAACACGATGGCAAGACGAAAGAGATTTTCACTCGAGATCCTGCGAGGAAAAAAAGAAACAGACAAAAGGGACATAAATATATTTGGATCTGGCTGTGTTGGAGATTTGTAGACTAATAACCGCTGGTTTGTAGGTGACTCATGTTGGCAGGAAATGTGAACCGGCCGGTGACCCGTGACAGAGGAAGATTCAGAACTCACCACCGCTCAGGAAAAAACGCTCGTGCTTTAAAAGCACTCTCTCATAAACACACACGGCATAACTCTAAACAGGACCAGATGTTTCTGCTAGGGAGCTGAACTCCCATCTGTGAGTGGAAAAACGAAAACAACAGCAACTTTCCATTCATTAACCCGCTTCTGTCAAAAAATGGCAGGAAAATCATGGCGGCAATTTGTGTTTAATACACAAGACATACTGCAACTCTATGCATTTCTATATGCATCTATCTATTCATCCATTAACCTCATGCGGTTCCTTCGATAGGGGAACATTAAACTTTAATAGAGGGGTCTTGCAGCACTAAAGCAGAAAATAGTACAATTCGGGAGACTGTGAATCACGGATTCAATTAACCCACTGTGGAATTCCATACTCCTGCATCTTTTAAAACCCCTGGTGAAGTTGGGGGGGCGACTGGCTGGATTTCCCGGAACACATTCGTGCAAGGCTACCACATTCTGACCACAGTTAGCCCCGCGAACCGCTAGTGAGTTATCGCATGTGGCTCAGGCATTTAGCCCTCTCACCCTTCTCTTTCCATCACTCACACCCCCCACATCCCAGCCGGGGGGCTGATGGGTGAGGGAGGGGGGAACACTCATTGCTCACAAGCCTGAAACTGGTGTCTGAACTCAACCATTTATATTACGCTACAGAGGACAGGAGACACAAAACAAACCATAGCGAAAGACACTACAGACAGATCGCTTTTCCAGAAAATATCACTGTCATCTGGCTAGCCGTCTAGCAGTGTTGGCAAGTAATCAACTAGAATTAGTGATGTGGCTAACTTTTATAGTAAATCCCGAAGTATAGGATTCAGGATTAAAGTATGTGGCGTAGATTTCATCATCAGCACAGCATGCACACAGCTTGATTTCTCTCATCATATGCAATTCATATTTCTCTCTTCAGGGAAGTTAGTAATTAAATGCTGTAGCTAGCTGTGAATTTAACTTATCGGACACACTAATGAGCACAAGATTTTGTAATATTCTAGGATAAATAAAGCCAATATTGCAAGATAAAAAAATCTGACAGATAAAAAGTCGTAATGTGAAATAAGGTCATATTGTGAATACAGCTGCAATGATGTGAAATAAAACCAATTAAATAAAAAAAATAATAAAAATCGCAAGATTTTTACAAGAAATAGTTTGCAACTGAGATATAAAGTTGAAATAGTCATTATACAGTATCATTTTTTTGGTCTGAGGTGGAAAACAGGCTTTTAAATCACAGTAATTGCTTCGATAATCAATATATATATATTTTTAGTTTTAAAAATGAAAGGAACTTCATTAACCTGGTATGCTAATGCACATTTGTGTCAAAAAAAGCACTCTGACAATGATTAAATTCAAAATATAGCACAACCTTAAGTGCCTTATTGCTTTTATAACTGTTACATAATAAAAACATTTTTTCATTCATAAAATATTTATGTAGCTAGAATATTCCTGATATGTAAACATACCCAGTGCTAAGGCTAAATGCTAACATCAACACTGTAAAAACTGATTTTTGAAGTTGTAAATAAAATTACATTTAATTCAAAGTGTTGCTTGTCATTTCTTATTTCAAATTAGTAGTCATTTCGGTCACACTTTATTTTAAGGTCCAATTCTCGCCATTAACAAACCATTAACTATGACTTTTGCCTCAATAAACTCCTAATTTGCTGCTTATTAATAGTTAGTGCGATAGTTGTTAAGTTCAGGTATTGGGTAGGATTAGGGATGTAGAATATGGTCATGCAGAATATGTGCTTTACAAACGCTAATAAACAGCCAATATGTTAACAATAAGCATGCTAATAAGCAGCTTAATAGCGAGGACTGGTCCCTATACTAAAGTGTTATCGTAATTTCTAAATGAAAAAAGGTTCTACAGCAATATTTTTGAGTGTATGGGTGCAGTGCAGTGATATACATGGCAGCTAAATGAGCAGGCATTTAGCATCATACTAATATTGCATATTTTAGCACGGCTGGAATAATGTATTGACTAATTTGTGACGTAAATTACCTGTAGTAATTATAAATGACTTGTTACTTCCCCATCGCTGATATTTCTCAGCTTCTGTGAAAGCTGAACTGGATTTATATACACACACACACTCAGTGTATCCTGTGTTTACGCCTCACACTGCGGAGGGTGAAACCGTAGTTCATTCTTGTTTGGCCCGGTGGATGTCATTGGCTCTGTGAATGAGCAAATCCATCAAACACAGTTCATTTGAAATGAAGCTAATGTAACTATCCGAGCATGAAGTTACACTGCAATAAAATCAATACGGACCGTGGTTGGAGTGCGTTTCTGTTTGGAAATATGAACTCAAGGATAAAAAAGACAACAATGTAGAAACTCTATGATGACGGTACATCCCCTTTTGGCTAAATTACACATTTAAATCACAGTATTTGTATGTGCGCTGTGATTTACTGGCAGTCTTACCGAGGTCCCAGCATTCCCTCTCACTGACTAACTCGAGGTCAGTGATCTAATGGTCATGACAGTATCTGAGCTGTACTGCATCTTGAAAGAATCCAATTCTGATAGTACCATCCAAAATCTATTACGCATTTCTCAAGTGCTCTCTCTTTATTGTGACATAGTTGCACCTGTTATATCTTATGCAGGGTGGTCTTAAAGTGACAGTACAGTCAAAAATAAAAATTCTCATCCTCATGTCGTTACAAACCTGTATGATTTTTATCTTCTCTGAAACACAGTCCATACTGGTTTTTAAAAAGAGACATGAGGGTGAGTAAATAATAAAAGGGTTTTATTTTTGGGGAGTAAACTGTCCCTTTAAATCACCTTCGGATCTACACTAACCCAGTAAATTGTTTGTTTGCGTGTTTGTAATAAATAAATCTCAGCTGAGTGTCAGCTGTTTATCTTCTACAATGTGATTAGTGTCCTGAAAGTGGGCTGGTCTGCACACAAACAGAGCTGCTGTTGTTATAAATGCACTCAGAGTCACTGCTGACCAGAATTAGGCTTAGGTTCGAGATTAAATGTAGATTTGCGATCATATTCGATTTAGGAAACATGAGATTTAGATGCAAAGCATTACGTTAAGATTAGGTTTATGATTATTACTAGAGATCTGCATAGGTTTATGATTATTGGTTGGATTTAGGGTTGAGGACATTGAGGATTATGGTTTTGTTTGGAGTGAATCATCTGCTGGCATTACTCAGTTCCCACAGAGACATAAAAAAAAAAAAAAAAAAATCTCTCGCTGCGTCTTCACTATAAACTCATCCCCATCATCACTCAGAAGGATATGCAGATTATGTTTTAAAATGTACTGAACATTTGCGATTTGAGACTTGAGTCAAAAGCCGTGGATTTCAATATTTTAAAGCTGACTAAACAAGGTTATGTAATTTGTGTGACGTTTAGAAACGCTTTATTAATTTCTTTATCTTAAAGGAACAGTTGACAAATTCTACAAGTTTAAAAAAAAGGACTATAAAAGTCATATGGACTACAAGAATGGTGTTTTGTTACCAAACATAAATGTGGCTGACATATTTGATTTTTGAGTTATATAGTGGAAGGGAAGGTTTTCAATGAATAACAATAATGACAGAATTGTAATTTTTGGATGAACTATTTCTTAAAGAGAAAATAATCAAAAACAAATGGCTTCACATGACTATAACCTTCCAATTATAACACACAAGTCCTCAATATGAACCACTTTATATTTCACTTTCATTATATGGAAAATATCTGCCATTGCATTCTTCAACATTTTTGAGGGTGAATAAATGATGCCAGAATTTTCATCTTTGGATGAACTGTTCCTTAAAATCTAAAACACACATTCACAAATATCTTACGGTACCTGCTTTCTCTTTACTGCTATACACAAAAACCATTTTTTCCACTCTATGAGCAAGTGTCCTACTTACATCTTTTTTTTCAGTCTTCACTTAGCCCACCCCATCTCTCTCTTTCATTTCGCCTCTGTTTGGTGATGAATTGTCCCTGGTCTCCAGGAATGGATCTGTTAATAATTCAGACCAGACCATGGCATTGACCATTAGAGCCGGGAGGCAGAACTTTCAGCTGATAGATCACTAATCAGATTAATCGCTGTCTTTCAGTAGGAAATGAAACAGAGTGAGGCACCACGCCGTGCATGGTAATATACTGGACCTTCTAGAACACTTCACCAGCAGACGCTTTCAATTACGACAAGCAACCACCTGCAGCTTGAAAGAACATTGCCCATGATAGAGTATTCAAGCAGCAACCCTAACATTAGCCCAACACAGTGAAAATATTATCCCCATAGATGTGTCACACAAAATGCGCTTGAGTAATTTGTGTACCGATGGATGAGACTAATGCCTGTTCCAGACAAAAACATATACACATCACTGCACAGTAGTTCAGATATACTAGTCGGAACTCCATACAACTAAACTTGACTGTAAAGTCAAATCATGTTTCCCAGCTGTAAGTATGGCTCAAGTAAGTATGTATTTTTTCCAGCTGAGCTCAGGAACACGGGTCATTTATATCAAGGCCATTATATCTCATTTCACCTAAGCTTGACATTGATTTGCCTGCAAAAATGATTTGATTGTTTTCTGGGTTCACGTACAGATGCTACCAGCGGTAGCGGCTAATGACAAAGTCATGAGTTTGGTGGGCTGTTTTGTTTGTGTCCGACTGAGCTGCTGCCAGTTAAATTACACAAATTAGAGTTCACCATGGTGTGGAAATATTGATTAGTCACAGTCTGCTGTGAGTCCTGTATATACTTACGCACTGATAATAGATTAGACAAACATTCAGAATGACTTAGTTCGCCTAAGAAGTGCAAATTCTGTCACTATTTACACGTGTCTTATCCAACCCCCACAACAAAAATAAACACCATAAACAGTAGTCAATATGTCTCATGGGTAAGTCTTTTGTAGGCAGAGGTAGTCTATATTCAGTAACATTTTTATCCATTAAATATATTAATGTCAATTTTATTTGAATAATATAATAAATGTTAATAAAATTAATGAATATTAACATTATTACAAAATAAGTATATCATCTTATTGTAACTTTTGGTGCTGCATAGTGGGAAAAAAAAACAGTATACAGGATTGGAACAGTGAGTAAATAATGACATATACCCCAATAATGGGGTAAACTATAGCTTTAACAGTTCAGGAGCAATAAAGTTCATCCAACTCCATAACTTTGCTCCAATTGTGTCCTCTCTTTCTCTCTCTCTCTGTCTCACCTCTTTGTCTATTTCTCTCTCAGAGCGTCATGTTCTCTCTCTTGACTTACTGTGATGTTTTTGTTCTTTTTTTCTACAAAGAAAAATCTGATCTGGTCTGGCTGACGGCAACATTCACTGACTATTCATATATAATTTATCACAGAGAAGCAGAACAAGGGTGAGAGAGTGAGTTTTTCCCTACCTCTAAG
Source organism: Tor tambroides (assembly GCA_021397915.2). NCBI lineage: Eukaryota > Metazoa > Chordata > Actinopteri > Cypriniformes > Cyprinidae > Tor > Tor tambroides. The sequence continues at coordinate 39,503 of JAFVLL020039744.1, read as the reverse complement.
AGATTTAAATGCTATATTCACACACACACACACACAACGAGCTGCTGCATCAGGCCACTGATCCTAAAGACACTGAACTCAACACCGCAAGATTGAGCAAGAACAAAAACAAAAACGTACAACACAAATATATCCAGGACCCAATCCAAATATCACAGCAGGGGTAAAAATCTTGTAGTTCAAGCTTAAAAACACATAAACTGTCACAAATCACACAAGACGTCACTTCAGATTGTTTGTTCAGCTAATAAAACCCGACATTTTGGAATTTTCCTTTTGCGGCCACATTAGCTCCACTGTACCTGTTGTATTGTTAACCAAGCGTTAACTGTTACCCCATGCTCTGTCAACCTCAGCGTTATTAAACATGAACTCTCGCCCCAGTCTCAGTCAGAGGATTTCTGTCTCTCATTATCCACTCAGTCCTTATCGGAATATAAATAAAGAAACTGAGCTCTAAAAATGGAGTTTAGAGATACTGAGAAACCTCTGTTCTTGAAATCAAAGGATTGCTTTCTAACAAATCGTGACTGGAAAACAAATGAAAGCTGAAACAAAGAAATACTAGATATGATGGAATGATAGTATCTGATGTTGATGAGTTTTAAAAAAAACTCATTAAGTTTGAATTCATTTGATCAAAATATAGTATAAACAGCAATATTGTGATATATTATTACAATTTATATTTTATTTTAAAATGAAATTATGCCTGTTATCACAAAGCTGAATTTTCAGCATCATTACTCCAGTCTTCAGTGTCACATGATTCTTCAGAAATCATTCTAATATGCTGATTTGGTGCTCGAGAAACATTTCTTATTACTATCAATGTTGAAAACAGTTGTGCTGCTTAATATGTTTGTGGAAACCATGATATTTTTCGTATGATAAACAATTTTGGTTTTTGGTTCGGTTTTCCACTTTGATGGCTAACCAGAAGCAAAACCAGCTGACAACTGCTGATCTAAACAACACAAAGTCAAATAACTGATGTTGTTGATGTGAACAGATCCTTTGTGTATGTGCATGTGTGTGTGAAAGAGAGAGAGAGGGATGAAGGGGTATAAAGCTCATACAGGGTCAGTTCTTCCTCCTCCTGATACCGTGGGAACGGATAGATGGGTCAAAGACACAAACAGACCACTGTATCTCTCCCTTCTCCCACTGTTCTGTTCCAAAACCTAGCTGCCTAAAGAGGGAGCATTTTGAGGCATCATAGACATGCTCCCAATGCTGTTCCAAAAGCTAGGATTCTTAAATATGCCTCCTAAGAGCCCTTATCTGAGCTAAATTCTAAAGAAGCATCTCATGCGGCGTGCAGAGCAGGTAATCCCAGAATTTTATGATGAACCCAAACAAAAAAATGAATTTAAAATTTAAGTGTACATTGCGAGAGAAATGTTAAGCCTTTAAATAAATTCATAATTTATTTAATTTAAGAAAATAAGAAGTTCGGTGTGATTAAAGGTGCATTAATTTACCTGGTATTTGTGTGTAGTGCGTGTGTGTTTAGGTTTACTAGCATTAGCTTAGCAATATGCTAACTCCATTGGAATCAAATAAGCTTTTCCTTGTTTTCTGATCATATATATGCAACCATCTGTTAGAACTGTAAACTGCTCAATTCACTGCAACATAGAAAGCATCAAAACGCTGGCACAAACACAGCTTTGACTTCCAGTATACAACAGAAAACTTCCTTTCACCATCAGAGTCAAGGCTGCCTCAGTTCCCTTTCCTGCTGCACCTGCTGCCTCCTCTCTCTCCCACCACCTTTCACTTCTTTCTTCTCATCTTTCCATCTTTGTCTTGCCACTTTTGCTCTCAGTGACCCTGACATGTCCTTTTCCCAGTGTCCACAGGAGTCCTGCTGTTTCACTCCTGTCAGGTGACAAGTGGCCTTTTAGCAGCGTCTCGGACCTCCCATTTCACCCTCTCTCTTGTTTCCTCAGCTGCAGGATATCTAATATTGTATACTTACTTCAAAGGGGAAATCTCATGGAAAGCAGCTCTTTTGAAACACAATTATGTAGACATACTGCAACATTTAGAAAACAAACCAAAACTACAATCCAGATGTCAAAACCATGAGAACATTTACATATGACCACCCATATGCATACTAACACTTACTCAGTATTGAACAATGGTGATGTTAATTTCAAGAAAAGCACCAGTATTAAAAATCTAGCAGATGCCAATAACCAGAAAAACGATAAATGTCCAACATTAAAATGTTACAAAAATAAAACACCAAAAACTTAAATGATTTTAAATGCTACAAGCAAATTTAGGCAGCATACATAAAAAATGTATTTTGAGAATTACAATTAACAGTATTATTAAATGATTCATTTTTTTTTAATAATCTCATCCAATAACTGCTATGGTAAAGATATGCATCCCCATTCATTCCGACATGCAAAGACATTAGCTAATTAGCCAATCAAAGACAGGATGAAAAATGATCATATAAAACTAAATTATGACTCTTTTGGTGTAAGAAGTCTTGAGATATTAAAATCAGACTTTAGGGAGTATAAATAAATGCTACTTACATGTATTACATGCCCTTTAAACTCTTTTCATGTTTTCAAGAAAAAAAGCAATGAACATTATCATTGACCCAACAAAATCATTGTTCCCTAAAGTTCCCCGCATTTATTACTAGAAGCTGAGACTGCACTATGTTCAATAAAGCACCAACAAGCATTATACAGCAATAAGCTAAGAAAAGTAGTTGGTAATTCAAAGGCAGCGGCCACAAAATGTAACAATTTCAGTCTAATATAAAAGGCACCGTCAGAGCACCCCTGGGCCAGTGGCCAGCGCTACAGCCAGGCTTGAGAGCAATATAATGGCATCTCTAGACATTAATCACTTTGAAAGCCACAAGCAGCATAAAAATTGACAATCTGGCAACCCACTGCATGTCTTTATTAAATACCACATCACTCAGGGCCTACAAACACCCCTGTCCTGGCAATGAGGGCAGAAACCAAGAGAAACAGAATAAGAACCAAACGGGAGGGAAGGTGAAAAAGAACGAGTGAAAAGGGTGAATGATGGAATAAGAGAGGGAGAGATGATGAATGTTTAAACTAGACTATATTTTATGGACAGAGCGGGGGGTGATGCATGCGCCTGTCAGTGTGACAACTAAATCAAACTATGACATGTCATCATCACTATTCAAGAGAGGCTGGGAAAAATGTACCTATTTAAAGTTTCCCTGACATTTAAAGTAAAAAAAAAAAAAAAAAAAAAAAAGGATAGTGACGTCAACTCGAGTACAGCACAATACTCTAATGGAAATGCTAGTGATGTCACACACGGTCAGTAAGGAAGCAAGTGTTTCTACTGCGAAAAGCAGCAGGGAATGAAAAACACAACGACACACCACAGAGGAAACAGAGGCAGAAGGCTTTTACTCATTCAGGTGAAGCTTTTCTGTCAGCAAGAAAAACTGCCTCCCCAAGTCATTAATTCAAGCAACCGGTAATTTCCTTCTGGACAACAACACTTCCTCTGCAGGAAAGAACAAAAAGGGAAAAGGGGGTGGGGGGGACTTTCATGTAGTTGGAAGTGACAATGTAAATCTATTACTCAGAACTCTGGAGTGTACACACGACCCCAAAATGGTTCAGTGCAAGTTTGAAAGGGGACAAATTACGGAAAACAGTACAGTAGACATAGACTTACTCTGATGCTCACAACACAAAAGTACCTCCTCAATCCACGCAGACCACTTATGGAAACCAGGGCTCTAGACTGACTAAAATGGTCACTAATATGACAAAAATGGACAAATCTGGGAAAAAGACATGAAAGCTTTATGTCCGTCCATTTGTGGTTTCGTCTGATGTCATCTAATCAGAGTGCACGCCACCGTTTCATCTTATGTCCGATTTATGATTAAAATGACTCTTATGAACTGGCTCTTTTTAATTAGTCAGTCAAAAAGATACACAAAACGCCTGATTTTTTTTCCCTTAACCAATTAAACTCCACTCTGTGGACATTTCTAAAGATTTCATTGTTCATGTCAATCATAGTGCTGGCTGCCTACACAAAACTGAAACAAATACTAACCTCAAACCCTAAACTTAACCTTAGTTAAGCTAATTATGTCCTGGTAGCACATCCTACTGGTTGTCCCGATTGGATTCACCCATGATATTTGTGAACTCTGAGCTGAATCCATGAAGTGGGACACTAACTAAATGATTGAGTTGAAATCGGCTATTCGGTATCAGCACAGGTATTGTGTTTAACTGGTTTGGGGAGTAGAAGAAAAGAAAAAAAAGAAAAAAAATCACGCACACAAAACAGCTTCACACTTGCCTGCGAGTTAGCGGTTTGAACCAGACTCACTCTGTCAGTAAATCGTTCAGAGCTGATGCTGAGTCCAAATTGACTCCCTCACTGAAACGAGCGTCATTTTTCAGTTGTCCAATTTGAAATGAATCAGGAAACATTACTGCGATGTATACTTTAGGCTTGTGAGACCATTTACTGACTGTTGTTTATAGGACAATGTGTTAAGACATTCACAAAAAAGCTTTGTTGTATAAATTCATAAGAGTTTTCTTTAAAAAAAAAAAAAAATTTCCCCCCAAAAAATAAAATAAAATATTTTACAAAAAAATGTATTAGCGTTAAACATATGAGACAAACATAAAAAAACTAAATAATGGCACTATTTTATGCAAGAGTCCTTGACACACATTATAATGGACTTCAGAGAGGAAAAACAAATATATAAATATATATTACAGTATACTGCGTAGCCTGACTGACAAAAGCTGAACTAGACTGTACACATCTGGCTTTGATCAGCGAGGATATGAAATCTAAAAACACACAGCAGTGGCACTCACAGAGGGACGAATGGAGAAACTGTGATATTTAAATTTCGACTCACTCATCTTCAAAATGATGAATTCAATTGTTGTGCTTTGCAGAACAGAAAGGTCCCCAAGCTAAAGCCCAACAGCAACAAAGAGAAGTAAGATGATGTGTATTGGGATTTGTTGCGAAATCATCAGAAGAATTTCTGTGTTTTTGCGCATATTAGCCTCTGAGAAAAAAAAAACTGAGGAGTGATTCTGCTGAGAGAGAATCTAAAATCATGAACTCTTATCCTAGTATGTCAGAGAAATTCCACACAATAAGCAATGGTGCCTTTCCCATTTTATTTGTCAAGTCTACATCATCTATACAGGTAATCCTGGATTAGGAACCCATCGTTGGACACCTCTAAACAAGGACAGGCACGTCAGCATTTCCCATTCTGCCTCTGGTTTTCATGTCTGTGAATACGGACAAACACAATGAACTCTGAAAGAGTTAATCTGGAACACATATTCTGAACATCCAGACTTCAAACCATTACATACTGTTGGACAGAGTCTTGCAACACGACACGAAAATGTCTAGTGGTAATGTTCTGCAATTCAGCCAACGTATAAAAAAAAAAAAAAAAGCTGTAGGAGCTCTCTTTATGAGACTGCTAGATGCAGGAGAACGCTGCGTGATACTTGGCTGCAAAATATGAATATGAACTTTTGTGGGAAATCAGGTTAATCTTCAATGGATTTGCAAGAATACAAAAGAACAAGCCGTATCGTTCTCTTTCACTCTCTAAACATTTGAACTAAAGGCTTTAGATTCAGAATCCACTCCTTTTCTCTGCTCAGGGTCTAGAGGCTTTCATACCTTTCTATTACTGAAAAAAGCAGAAAAATATACAGTGGCACTTACTGAACACTTACATCACACCTACAAATGTAGGAATTTCTTTACATTAGATACTGTATAAAATGATCCAATCAAGTGGATTTTCTTTTTTTAATAGAGCTGTTCTCTGAACTAACTTGTCTTTCTGACTCATTTTTGAAATTACTTTCAAACAACTGGCCTGAATGTGATTTTTTTGTTTTGGTGTGTGTATGTATGTAATTTGAGATTGGAAATGTACAGTATTACAGTTAACAGTGTATATATGTGTTTATATATTTTATCTTCGATGTACACATTTCTGGTTCTCATTCTGGTTCTGTTACTGATTCTTAAGTCATACAGATGGGGCTGCAAGGATACATAAGCCCAAAAAAGTTTTGAAAACACTGAACTAAATACAAAGACGTTCATACATTAAATGCGATATAAGTGTCCACTTTTGGGGCACTGTTCTAGGACAAAAAGATCCTGAATAGATGTGGGTTAAATTAGCTGCTTTGCTCTGCAGAATGTGGTTATTATTGACCAGAGAGCTCTGAGGGATTTCACCGTCCTGCTGCTGGATTTTAGATTAGCTCAGGTATTTTTTACCCTCTTTGACGACAGCTGAGTAGATTTACAACGAAAGTCTTTCACTGAAAACAGCTGCTTAAAGAAAAAAATGCTTCTAGTTCATAAAGGATATTCCAGGATTAGCTATCTCTCCAACCGCACAGACTTCAGCAAAACGACCTTTCACCCAGAAAACAAATAATTCGCCCACAAGGACCCAACCACTTCTCAAATTCTTTTTCTAAATCGAATCAACTTTAAATTGAGCACTTGGCAGCAAAGGAACATTGTTGAAATATGGGTCAGAGAGCTTTAGGAACGTGGATCATTGGATAGAAAAAGCACAACGCGGTCAGCTTCTCACGGCTTTGCTGTTTTCTTCGATTACGAAACATGCGTGATGGTAGTCATCCAATAAACTCCAAAATGAAAACGCAATGAGCAAATGCCACCAAAAATCCACTAAAACAGATCAATACAGAGAGAAAGAGAGAGAAGGAGAGGGAGCGATTCAGCTCGCGTTTTGTGTAACACTAATGCATTTCAATTTTCCCTCAAAAGCAAAGATCATTTCTGACGGTCTTTACAGGCTGTAATCTCTTCATTAGGTCAGTTATGATTGGCCTCTTCAAACAAACAACTGCCATTCAGAGAAGTAGGAATCTTAAAGAGTCCGATTACATCCAAAGCGTCGCAGTAAGTCTTGTGAGGGGCTCTTTTATGAGGTGGGCTGTGTAAACATGAACTGAATGAATGGAGGCACTCACTGGCTGCAAGGTCTGAGTGAGCAATGCCCGAAATGAGAAGAAGTTTTACTTCTCTCCATCTGTAGCATCTGAAGAAAAACACATTTTCGTGCCAACAGATTTGTACACACATGCCTATGAAAGCAGCACGATGGAGCTAAATTAGTTGCGATGTGCTATGCATATACACAAGACGCTGACAACCTTGCTTAATCTTTTAAATCCAGTCCTGGAACAGAATGTCCTGAAATTTCAGTAAATGGAGAGATTTGATCGCATTTGTGAAAAGATTATGTTTAGATATTTCTTTTCAATTATATATAGGAAACGTTGCCTGTTTGTAAAACTTTAATGCTTAATAGTGCTGGGCTTAGTATGCTAAAAGAGCAATAGTCACCAGCCAGGTGGACGATCAATGGCACAATCAACAACACTCAAACACACTCCAAACACACCACAACTTCCTTTTCTGTTTATTTGATATAATGGTTAGCCTCAAACTAACAAGAACTTTCTCAACCTGGCAAGCTCCAACTGTTTCTTTCCAGTTTGCCAAACACTTAACTAATGTAAAAATAAACCAAACTGTGGGTGATTACTTTAAATGCAAGTCAAACAATCTTTTCCAGTTTAGCAGACTCAGAACAATGGCATATATTATGGGCAATACATTATAGCGTTTTATTTTCCCACTGCATACGATTTCTGGTTTTGGTTCCAACCCTTATTCCAATTTAAATGAAGTTTACAACTAAAAACTAAAATTTAGTCAATTTAAATTCAAAGCATTAAATTGCTTTGTTGCATAATTATTCATTTCTATTTATGTACAAAGGTAATATTAACTGAAATATTCAGATAAAACAATTCCAGTTTCAAGTTGACAAAAAAATTCAGATCTCCAAACTCAAAACTGTACAGTTCAAAACTTGTACAAAATCTAGAAAAAAAATAAGTAAAACTTCTAGTAAATTTTGTTGGGGGTCATTTTTATTATTTAAATTAGGGCTGGGCGATAAATCGATTTTATCGATTAACTCGAATGTGTAGTTAACGTCGACTTGTTTGAATGTCAATCATTTTTTCTAAAAAAGACGTGTGCTACGGAACTCCTTAAAGGGAATAAATTCAAGATGCGAGATAAACATATTTTTCAATACTTTCTCTTGCTGTTTTATCATTAGGTAATCATACTGTATATAAAATTGCGGGCATCAGGGAGCCGCTATTATGCCTGGCATTGAAACTGCTTTTGAATGCACGATGTCTTTTTAGTTTCACTTTCACTTTTGAGATTTTACAAGATTAGATGTTTGTCATAGTGCTCAGGTTCTGCAAATCATTCGTCATCGTCCTCAGTTATCTCTCCTTACTCTTTATGTGGTAAGTGAAATTTTATGCACTGTAATGCAGTGTTTCCCATACATTGATTTATGGCAGCCTGCCACAATATCAAAACTGACCTCCACAAATAGATTTTTTTCAAAAAGCTTTGACTTTGTTGAATAAACAAGCACTGCATGTTTCAAAATTGAAACACGGTGCGGGTGTCTTTATATCACTGCATTTCTGAAGGAAACCGACTGTCTTCAGAAAATTTTGGATGTCATTTTCATTTCATCTTGCATATCATGTCTGATAAAGCAGCGTTTGTGAGTGGAGCGCTAATTTGTGTACAGCGTTACCGTTTCTCCGCGCTCTAAAAGCGCCTCCTGCTCGCAGAGAATGAATTTGCATATATGCCGCCACAAATAGAGTCCAGTCTGTGGGAAACACTGGTAATGTAACAGGCAACCGTTAGCAATCGTTATTTGTTTTCCGTGCCTATCTGAATATGGATTCACGATTCAGGCCAAAGGGAGTCACATAATTTTATGTCTTATGTTACGTTACATTTCATGTTATGTTACGTTATTTTATGTTACATTTTCACTGTTTACAATGGCAGGGTCTGCCATCTTGTCTTTTTGGCTTGCTGTTTCTGATTCAACGTTAACCCCAAGGGGGGAATCCAGATCAAATCCCAGAAGGGAAAATCACAACAAAATAAAGTTAGAACTGTTTTGAACAATTTCTTTACCACATTAATCTGCAGTTGATTTTAAGTAGGGGGGAAAAAAATCGATTTAAATCGTAAATCGGATTTTTTGTGAAAAAATCAGGGATTTTTTTTTTAGGCCATATCGCCCAGCCCTAATTTAAATATGTCTATATAGTTCTAGGTTATTTAGCTTTAGTAATTTTAGTACTAAACAAAAAACAAAAAATAAGCAACTATAGCTGATTTTTGTTTTTCAGTTATTGTTTATTTTATTTCGGATAATGTTTTTTTTTAACAGTCTTAGTTTTAGTTTACAATACTAACCCTGGTTAGCAGAATAGTCAAATTATGACTATCCAAGCCTTTGAAATGCTAAACAGGTCAATATTTCACATTCTTTTAATATATAAACATTTGAAAATATAATCAAAGTTTGAATTGAATAATAAATGCAATAATGACTCATTAATAAAAGTGATTATAAAGTGCTACCACATAGTTCCTCTATTATTCACTAATCAAGCACACATCTGAATCACCAAGTCTGACAAACAACTGTCTATCCAATGTAAATCACCGGTATCACCAAGTGAAACTGGTTAGTGACCCACCCACCAACATTCACCTCGCTTTCACCTTCAGCAACTCCATTTCAACTGCTCAGACGGGTGACCATCTCTTACCATTCCCAAATTTTTCCATCTGCACTCTGAGCATCGACTCAACGGCATCTGCAAGCTGTTTTAAGGGCACATCAAAAGTGTAATTCACTGGGTCTGAAGGTTTCATAAGCTGGAAGACCAGCCCTGTCCCATCCTCCCGTTCTTCAGTGGATACGCTTGAGCAGCTCTCTTTACCTGAGCTGACAGCGATGCTTGGTCAGTGTTATCTGACAGAAACATTCTCAGCTGATTCAGGCAGTGATTACTGAGTTAAAGGCTGACAGTTGTGGAACGCCCTGATGGACGGACAGGTTGGGAGAGATTTTCACCGTTTGCTAAACATGGCAGTCTGAGTCATCAGACACTGTATCAGGGAGAAAACAACAGAGAGCGGGAACGCCGGGCTTCATTAATGCAATTATCGTCAGGGCCGAAGGGATATTTGTGTACGTATCATTATTGTTGCAGGACTGCATGTGTACGTTTCATTACTGTCGAAAAGCTGTGAGCCAGTTTCCGCTGAGCAGTTGTTTACGTTTCGTACAGGCCGGTGTGTCGGGACTGAGAGGTAATTAGGTAACCATGGTAACCGGGGTGTGTGGGATCGAATCGTGCACGTTGTGCTGCGTGGACAGTTTTAGATCAGGTGGACGGTCTGTCGTGATGGTGTGCGGTGGCTTGCTGGAAGTCTCTTATTGGCAAACCGCGAGTGTGTGTGTGTGTGTGTGGTGACAGTAGCTGCTCTGTTCTGCTGATGCACGGTGGGAAGCCGGGAGCGCGTCGACAACAGCTTATCTGCCAAAACAGCTGGAGCCCTCGGCACCTCCCACAGAGAGGACACGCACGCGAACATACGTGAGCATCGCCCACCTGAAGGAGGACATTCAGTCACTTAGTCTACAGATGGAGAAAGAGAAAGACAAACAGAACTCGCACGCAAGTAAACACGCACACCCTTTTTGTCACAAAATCTACCCGAACCAGCTTTGAAACTATAGTTTGTCCAACCTCACCACACCTATAGTCTGACACCCATAATGTACTGCAGAATAACAGGACTGCGAGGGTTGGTTTATTTTATTAGTGCTGCTTGTAAAGGCAGGCTTCTGCATGACACATCAATTTAAGTGGTTCGTTTGAGGAGAGCTATAGTATGGTATCATTTTAATTAATCAATTGGACTTTTGATTTTTGCCTGGCAGATTGTTAAATAGAAAAGAATAAAGTGCTGGGCAATGATTAATCGCAATTAATCACATTCGAAAATAAAAGTTTTTGTGTACATGATATATGTATGTGTACTGTGAATATTTATTATGTACATATAAATACACACACATGCATGTATATTTTTAAGAAAAATATATGTTATGTTTATATATTAAATATATTTATATACAATATAAATCCTATGAATATAAATGTAAATATTTTCTAAATATATACTGTATGTGTATCTTTAATACATAATAAACACATAATAAATATACACAGATATATTATATAAACCAAAAATTTTATTTTGGATGCGATTAATCACGATTAACTGTTGCCCAGCACTAAAATAAAATGTGAAAAATCAGAATATCGCAAATAAAGCAGTGTTTCCACTCCATGTAGGAATGCACCAATATTAATTCTAGCAATACAGATAAGCTATTAACTTTTCATTTGACAGAAAACCTACAAATGGACAACGCTAAAATACTATACTTATTTGATTTTTTTTTTAAAGGTTTATTTTTGGCATATTTACCTTTATGACAGGACAGATCAGTGCTTACAGGAAACGAAGTGGGAAAGGGATAGGGTGAGGATCGGGAAAGGTCCTTGAGTTCGGATTCGAACTCGGGACGCCTGAAGCGCAACGGCGCTGTATGTCGGTGCACTGCCCACAAGGCCATCAGTGTCAACATACTTATCTGAATTTATTAAAAATAAAACAAAAAACATTAAATAAACCATTTTAAATGTGAATTTAGGCATCACAACATTATAAGGTACAGTATGAAAAATGGATATGCATTTTGAGATTTGATGAGTTACATTTAACAGTCTTAGTTAAGCTAGTTAAAGCACTAATAATTTAATGAGTAAGTGTTAGATGTTGCCAAAAGTCAACACAATTTAAAATCCGATATTGACTGATACAATAAATAAAACTTGGTAGTGGTATCTTGGCATTTCCATACAGCAATTTATTTATTTTTTTGGTAATATCCCAATATTCCCATTAAAATGTGGATGCAACATCATAAGAACACTCTAGCAGCCACCCAGACCACTGTAGCATTGTGGTGGCATGTTTTACTTGATTAAGTAGCACTTTTATTTTCTTCAAAATATGAGCAAAATCTGGTTAAAATGACTGCTTCACAATCCAAATGACAGAGCTTTGCTATGTTTTGCACTTCACACACTCTGGGTGGAAAAGAGGTGTGACAGATGAAGTGGCGCTGTTAAAAGAATATGAAAAGAGATAAACAAACCCATCAGGTGAATATTACCGAACCCCCTGTGGCCAAAACACAGACCCCCAGACAGCTTAACCCACATTGAGTGTGAGTGAAAGCGTGTGTGTTTGTGCACTTCTCTGCCTGCCATTGTAATGAAATTAGAGAGAGAAGTCCATGTCTGATTTATGGCTGTGTCAGGTCTGAAAGCACCTCTTTTACATAAAGGAGAGGCACTTCCAAAGCACACGATTTATCATTCCCATCTCTCATCTCACCATCCATCCTTATTCACGCCAAGGCTCATCTCTAGCCTTCCTCGGAAAACTCTCTCTCTCTCTCGCAGTGAGGAGTTGAGCAAGAGGTGTTTAACCTTGCTGTTATTTACTGGACTGGTTTTGGAGGCGGGGAGGGACAGATTGTATCCAGAGGGGCTTAAATGTGGATGCACATCACGCTGGGGCACAGGCATTGTATTATGCAGCTGCAACAAAACAGAGGATTATGGGCTGCATATAAGGTTATAATGAACAGGCTCTGCCTTGGGCGGGCTAGCCTTTGTCGTGTGGATGGAAAGGATCTGTGTGTGCGTCCAACAGCAGGAAGTTGTATGAAAGATGTGTAAAGACTGAAGCTGGGACATTGTGTACAGCTGTGAGGCATCTTTTGCTGAAGAGCTGCGGGGATGTGGGACAGAGAACAGGCTAAAGACGTCAAACACAGGCACATCAGATGTGATTTCTGTGCCACCAAACACTAGTGTGGACCAATTCTAAACAACTTTTCCGAAAACGCCACTCTTGTCAAACTTTTAGTCCCACTAAACAATGTCCAACTGGTCAAAAACCTACAGCACAAGCTGTGCAGTCCGATTCTTTGAACATATGAATCTTATGAGCCATTCTGTGAATCAAAAACATACAGAGTGCACCCAGAGTAGCTTAATTATAGAACGACTGACTTACGAGTGGGTTCTTTTCAGTGAATCAAAAGCATAAAGTGCAACCAGTGCATCTTAATTCCCAAAAAAATACCCTTATGAAGAGGTTCTTTTCAGCCAGTCAACAACAAAGCGCAATCAGTGCAGTCCGATTCACAAACAAAAGAATCTCATGCAAAAACATTTAGTACAATCAGTCTAGTTCGATTACAAAATGAATTACACTTATGAACCAGTTGTTTTTAGTGAATCAAACATACAGCTCAACCAGTGCAGTTTGATTCCCTAACAAATGACTCTTATGAACTGGTACCTTTTCAGTGAATCAAAAAAATTCGGTATAATCATTGTAGTTTGATTACAGAACGAATAAATCTAATGAGCCATTTCTTTTTAGTGAATCAAACACATAAAGCTCAACCCTTGCAGTTTGATTCCCTAACCTAACAAATGATTCTTATGAACTGGTTCTTTTGTTTAGTGTACAAACAAGGTTTGGTAATAAATAGCTTGGCTATAAAAGTCCACCAGCTAGAACAGAAAAACACACACACAAAATAAATAAAACAAAATTAAATTAAATTAAATTCCTTTTCATCTGTAACATACACTGGCCTCAATTAAACAGGCTCAACAGACAGCAAATTAACACACCCTCAGAACGTACGCAAACACATTTTTTGCTGACCCGTGACATTAACCTTGATGAGTGATTGAATGTGCGTCATAAGTTGAGCTAACGTGCGCTTAACAGATCTGAATATCTCACAAAAGCTCATTATTTTAGACAGTCACATTCCAGAAAACAAACACACACGCACACACTAGCACCACAGTTTTAGCATGTGTTATGAGCTTTCTCAAGAAAAACAACAAGCGCATGCAACATGTCAAAGCGTGTTTCTATGGCAGCTTGCAGAAAATCTTGCAGGGTTCTCAGACAAAACAGCTCACAGAGAGCTTGTTTTACCAGTTATCTTTATTTAAATCACAGTAAACAAATAGCTGCACATGGTCAGGCATGCTAATGGCTTGATGCTTGACTAAATAGCAGCAAAAGGGTTCTTTCTAGAAGAAGATCTGACTTGGATGGCGTCGTTTATAGCGCCATGAGGTTTGATTTAAGGTATAATTCAGGGATTACCAATGAACCCTTGCCCTCCCATTTATCAAGAAACTTAACTACTAATGGTTGGGCACCATTTATAGAAATTAGGGCAAGTCTAGGTCAAGAAAACTGGTCCATGCAGCAGGTTTCAAGAGTGTTGGTAGAGGTGAAAGAGTTTAGACGAGGAGAGAGGGAAGGAGGGAGAAGGAAAACGAGGGCAAATGGTGGAGGCGTCTATCTAATCGAATGTGCTAATTAACCTCAGCGCTTCCCAGGGAGAACAGGTGGAGGAAGAGAGGAATGGATGGATGGATGGATGGATGCATCTAATGAATACTCCTACCCGCCCGGTGATGCTTCCTGTGAGCGGCCCCCCTGAGGAGGTCTGTTGGGCTGGGCTGATTACAATTGAGTACAATCGGTGGGAACACGTCCATGGAGATGTGGAGACAGAAGGACTGATGTGGAATCGGGACGATCAATGAGTCCGGTCTAAAAGCAGTCACTAAGAAAAGCAACTGGTGCAAAAACGCTTGTCTGAGAAGAAAAATTTGTGGCACAGAGAATGAAATTAACGTCTTTTATCTTTGGAACACTGAATACAAGACAGAGGAAAAAAGGAAGGAGAGTGTCTTTGTTCCACCGCCAAACAGGTCACCATGAAACACCACCTGCTCAAAGTGAAGGACACTTCAAGGAACTGAGGACTATTAGTGTGTGTGGGGCTCAAATCAAACTCTGAGGTGAGGGGTCCTCATCATGAGTCCCTGTCCCCGCTGTCATGTCCCCTACTGTCCCTCTGAGAACTGTCCTAGTTTCTGATAGTTATCTGTCACAGTGTCAGAGCTTCACTTTTTCTGGCAACAAAATTTTCCTCGGCTATTGTTCAGCTGAATTAAAAAACATTATACACCCACCTGTTTGTAAAAGGGTAGTTCACAAAGAAATGAATATTCTGCTATCATTTACTCACCCTCATGTCATTCAAAGACTTTCTTTCTCTTTTTGTTCCTGAAAAGGCGGCAACGAATTGGTCTATAAAATGAAATTCAGACGGGTCCAATGTTGTTTTAAAAATAAAGTCTTGGAATGAAATAAGGGCGAGTAAATTATTTTCATTTCCCTTTCTGAGAGAACAAAACATTGTTTTTGAACTATATTCATTGGTAGAAAGGGAATAAGAGTATACAAACAAACTGGACAAATTTTAAAATTTAAGTCTAAAATTTAAGTGACTCAATATTAATTTTCACACAAAAGTAATATCACATTCGCAGTCTAAATATCTTCTGATTTCCAGTAGAAAACAATTTTTTTTTAGAACATTGCAGTGTTTATTATAAATGATTTATCCATGCACATCATTATTTGTTTAGAATATTTTGCCCTTGTGATCTTTAAATCAAAAACATTACTGTCCTCCCATCCAGCAACCTGTCCTGCACATGAGGTCAGAGCAACTAGCCAATGACAACGATCCAACCAAAAAATGATTGCAATTTCCATTTCAGGTCGACTTTAACTAATGAAACCACAAATGATTCTACTCATTAGCTTCCAGATTAGCATCAGTTGATCATATTCCTGCATGTCTGGGCCACACAAAGGTCCATTAACCCTGAGCACCTCACAGCACAGAATAGACACCTGCAGATGGAACAACACAGCTGTTCAACTTCCCTGAGTAAATAGGAGCGAAAAAGAGAAATACTGCACAGTCTGGTCTTTTAAATGCTAAATACTCAGCATGACACTGGCACTGGCAAGGTCATGGGCTTGATTCCCAGGGAACACACTGATAAGACTTATAGCTTGAATGCACTTTAAGACACTTTGGATAAAAGCATCTGCCAAATGCATAAATGTAAATGGAATGCATTTACTGTATAACTAAAGTGAAATGAAATTCTTCTGACTAACAGTGCAAGCCTACTTTAGTTTAGTCTTAGCAAAGCTGCTTGTATAAACCACAAATAATGCTTGACACATCAGACAAAGAATATCTAGTGTGTGTGTGTGTATATTATATATACACACACACATACACACACACACACACACACATACAGTATATATATACACACATATAATTATATTCCAATTTATGTTAGCAATTTATGTTACCTACAACCAATTAATTACAGTATATGAAGGCACAAGAAAATACTTTACCGTAACTTTAACTAATATAAATCACTTTATGTCCATTCTAATTTAACTTTATGCATTTGGCACAAGCTTTTAGCACATTGGTTCAACCAATGGATTTGAGGTGTGACTATATTGGTTTGAAGTGTGACTATATTGGTTTGAAGTTAAAAGGTATTCAGGAAACCTGTTAGAAAATAGTAAGTATAGTTTTGTTTTTTTTTCCAATGGTGACATTAGTTGTGCAAATAGCTGAACAATAACAATATATTCTAACATATAATAAAAGTTTTATCTGATATGTGTGGTTATATTATATAGATAAAAATAAAAACAAACCATATAAATGGCTTTACCCAAAAGCCATTACCCAAATGTTAACCAAGTTAATGTTAAACCTTTAGTTGCATTAAATAAAATAATGCATGGATTTTACAGTAAAGCACAATTTTGTTGTTGCAGCACTAGTCCTTCAAAACATTCTTTGTGACATCATCAATCTGTCCACAGACTATCGGAGCTGCTAAGTTCTGCTCTCGTCACCTCTTTACCCAACCAGTTGTTCTCAAAGTAGACGGTTACCTCCGGCGAGACCCCCCTCTCTGTTTCAAGTCTGTCTCTCCTTCTGTTTCGCTCTCGGTTACCTGCAGCCTCTCTCTGGGTCCATCACCACACTGTCTCCATGGCAACGGCTGCCAGGGCTGAACGGGCAGTTTTATGCGAGTCCAAACACAAGCGGGTACATGTGAGGGTATGGCCGGACACATGCAGAGCACAAAGACACTAAAGAGCTCTCCATAACAGAGATAGCCCCATCTCCTCGCTCCCCTTTTCCTCTCTGCTTCCTCTCTGAACACTGCCAAAAGCGCAGAGATGGAGAGAGAACGAGCGAGAATGAAAGAGAGAGGGAGTCAAAGACAGAGCTGTCTCTGTGAGACTGAATGGGGTTGTAGGAGAGACTTCATGCTGCATATACCGCAGAATCAGAATGTTAATGCGGCCAGACGCTGAGGAGAGAACATCCTCTCTGTCTAAATGTCATCTCCTGTAACAAGGTAACATGGGTAAGCGCTGTGGATTCGGCCAGGTGATGGATACAGGCTTTTATTTATTTCCTTCTTCCCCCTTGCTCGCTTTCACGCAATTATTCCTTTTTGCCCTCTTCAATCTCTCCATCCACCTTTCCATCTCTGCCAGCTCCCTCCCTCCCTCTCTTTCTCTCTCTCTCCCTCTCTTCCTCTACAAGTCTGCTCCCCTCCGTGTGATCTATGGCTTCATTTCCAGCAGGTCTTTCTGCCAGAATAAGATTACAATCTGTGCAATTGAGCAGAAACTCAATTGATTTGGTCCAAAAAAAAAAAAAAGGAGTAAGAAAGGAGCGGACAAGAAAATGTCTCCCTTTTTCTGATTTCAGGAGATGCTTTTCAAAATCTGAAATCAACACAAACCAAGAAAATAAAGAGGTCTCTCTCTCTCTCTCTCTCTCTCTCTCTCTCTATATATATATATATATATATATATGTGTGTGTGTGTGTGTGTGTGTGTGTGTAAGAGCCCAGTATCACTATGTAAAATATTTTACAATGTAATTTAATTCTAATATGCAGATTTGGTGTTTAAAAAACATTTATTTACTTATTATCATTAATGCTGAAAACACTTGTGCTGCTTAATATTTTTATTGAAACCATGAGTAATTTTTTTTTTTTTTTGCAGGATTCAAGTTCAAAAACAATATATTAATTCAACAGCATTTAATACAATTCTTCTGAATCAATGTAAAAGTCTTTACTGTCACTTTTGACTGATTTAATAAATCCTGATTGGATAAAATGTCGAATGAATGAATGAATGAATGAACTTTTTGAACAGGTACATATTTGAACAGTGTATAATATCCAGAAATATATGATAACCCATAAATAGGCATTTCCACATTGTTATTTAATAAACTCTTTCTTTTACTTGCATATACATATTTATACATCTAAATATACAGATTAAAGGGTTAAAATAAACTCTTTCTTTTACTTGCATATATATATATATATATATATATATATATATATATATATTCCTCTAGATTTCTCATGTGTATACAGTGAAAAACAGAGCAATCCTGATGTGTTTAGCAACACAAACACATCTACTTTGGATAAAAGTGTCTGCTAAATATCTAAACGTAAAATATAAGTTCTATGGTATAAACCATATAGCAAAATCTTACACATTTCTACCACACTACATACCGTCATACCTCCCAGCCCTAGAGACATTCCGACGAGACAGGATGATAATGTAAGAGACAGGTAGGTAGATGTTAAAAAAGCAGCAAATATGCAGACAGACAGGTGGAGATATGGAAAGAGGCGACATTGGTATACGGAGCAGGCGTATGTGCGGAGGAGTGGGCGGCGTATGAACACTCTGGCCTTTCAAATGGCTCGTTATCGTTCTTTGCAAAAGGGCAGAGACACAGATAAATGCAATATCATTAACGCAGAACACACACATAACACGCGCTACCTTTAGCTGTTACCACGGATACAGCTGTTCCGTCAGCATCTTGGCCCGATTACAAAAGCTCAAATTCTCACAAACGCTGGATATTTTCTAATCATTCGAAAACAGGCTGTGCTTAAAAGGTTTTAAATTAAAAGGAGACCATGTCAATATGTTCGATTTGGACTGCAAAGCCTTTAAACTACTTAAAGACCACAAAATTTGCATTCTGTCGGTGTTAAGTCACCCGTCTAAACTGCCACAAAGGAGGGATACAGGTAAAGAAGTCTGCTTGTCCTCTCAGATGTGCTGGGTTACGGCAAGAACCACAGGGTCTTTAATGCAAGCTAACAGCCAGCGGATAGGTGGAAGTACAGAATGACTGCAGGACTCTGTCACACCAATTACATCCAGGCAGGCATTTCTCACCTCCCTCAAGCAAAGGCCTGCAGCTGTGCACAACACAGCCCTGAGAAAAGACATTCATAGTCAAACATAGGGAAGTTCAGAGAAAGAGAAACTTTCTCTTTTTTAACCAAGTGTGTGTACACCAGTGTCAAGAAAGTTACTTACTGTACTATATTTAAACCACATTTAAGCTATTCTAAAAGTTACTTAAAGTACTTAAAATAAAGGGAGATATATCTTTCAGATACGAGATAATTACATACTTATATCAGATTATATACAAATCAATGCACTCTATATGACAGTATTCTGTTGTTAATAATATTAAAAGCGTGTCAATAAAGAAATTAAAACAGCGATAAACAGTTCAGAAGTTTAGAAGTCATCAGTAAGTCTCTTCATTCATTTATTTGATCAAAAAATACAGTAAAAACAGTAATAATATGAAATATTACAACAAATTTAAGTAACTGTTTTCTATTTGAATATATTTTAAAATGTAATTTATTCCTGAAATGGCAAAACTGAATATTCAGCAGCCATTTTCCAGTCTTTAGCATCCTTCAGAAATCATTATAATATGCTGATTTGGCGCTGATGCTAATTTTCAGGATTCTCTGATGAATATTCGAAAGTTCAAAAGAACTTTACTTGAAATAGAATTTTTCTAATAATCTTTTAGTTTTCCTTGCTGAATACAAGTATTAGTTTCTACTAAAAAAAAAAAAAAAAAAAACCTGACTGAAGTTTTCAATGGTAGTGTACATTAAATATCTAATTAGTTCATTACATTTATCAAATATTATTTAGATGTACTCTAAAGATTACAGTAGATTAAAAAGATATTTTCACTTGGAAAAAATGCTGACATGACTCATGACTGAAATAAATTGATTTGCTAAAATGAATCATACTTCAGTGCTTCTCGAGAGACAGGGGACATTATACAGTGTATTTCTCTCACTATCTCATATTTAATTGCACTAAATCACCACTTGTTGGGGAAAAAATAGCTTGTTTCTGGAACAGTTACACCATTTTGAAATGCCTGACTACCGACAAATGTAGTTAAGTAGTGTCGCTACTTCCAGTTAACCCAGCACTAGTCTCGAGTAGTCCGACTTTTCACTACTGCATAAAATCTGCCCACTTTGCTGCTTATTCTGGACAGAAATCGGCCATTTAGCCACAAAGAGATTGTCTGAATGACATGTAAAGAGACCATTCACAGTTCATTATAGCTGTATATGTTGTTAAGGGGCAGGTAAATCTGAAATCCATGACACTAGTATAATAGACTGAAAAACTTATTCAAATAATGTCAGTCTGTAAACGGCTATACAGAAAACACAGTAAAAAATTCTGAGAAGATTTTCTGTCTGCCATCTAAAGAAATAAACAAAAATATTTCAGAGACACAAGAGCAGAATATATCCAGTTATGCTAGTGGATATTGAGTTCATTTGCTACTTAGTGCATCAAATTTAAAAAAGGCAACCTAATATGTGATTTTTTATTTTTTTTGCATCAGTCAGTTCAGCACACATATGATCGTGACAGTGAAAACTTTACACTCCAGGGTGCATGACACCACAAGATAATGATCATCTCTAGACATCTCACAGACACACAGGTATGTAGAACAAACAACAATCTGAGGACCCACTGAGATTAAACTTCATCCAAGATCAGTGATACACAGCAACAAATCTCACAAACTATGATCCAGAACTCTGATCATCAGAGATTATGTTGTGAGGAATGCGAACAGTAATCTTCAGAGATCAGAGGCTTCTGCCAGCATCTGGGAATGTTTGTTATTTGTTACTGCTTGTGCAACATAAGGAGAAAAATAAAGATTTTCCTCTCTGTGATGACGAACTAATGAATTGTTTGAATCAAGTAACTTAAATCACCAGCGTCTTGTATCATTCCAAGACGACAGCAAAACAGCACTGGCTATGTTCACACAGCAGCAGAATGCGCTTGACAGTTCTGTTTAGGGTGCCATTTATTTATTTAAATTTATGTTTAATGCCATATCAGCAACAATGGCTATATTCATGGCAGTATCATTTACAATAATACAACATTTCCTTAAGAAGCAATCACTATACATACAAGTAACAGCAACAGTAGTGATAAAAATCATATAGAATATTTCAATTAAATAAATTATAAAAATTATAAAATTCTTCCTTGAGACCTTTTTAAAAACGTCTTTTCTGAGTAAAGACGTTGTATAATATCATTTAAAACTGCCACCAATAGTGGGCAGTGTGTCGACATATAACGCCATTGCGTTGCAGACGTCCCAAGTTCGAATCCCAGCTAAAGGACCTTTCCCAATCCCCCCCCCCCTTGCCCACTTCACTTCCTGTCTACTCTACACTACCCTATACTAATAAAAGCAACATGCCAAAAACAAATATTAAAAAAAAGGAAATTCTATTAAAATAAGTTTTACACTCAAAAACATTCTTACACGAGTCACAAACTGGTTTCTCTTCTCCTTTCAATAAATATGAATGAGTGAGTCTTGACTGTTTAGGGTGTTACATATTTATATACACACGGAGTTCAGATAAAAAACAAAGCGAAGAGACTCCCTAAAAAAGGTGCAGAATTTTAAAAGAAATCACCATCGTCGCCAAACTTCAAAAATTTAGTGCATTTATTTATGTATTTTATATTTACTAGAAATATTTATATATTTCATTAAACAAAGTAAATTTTTTTCTTTACAAAAAAGTGCAACAAGCTGAAAATTACACAGCTATTATAATTTATATTCATGAACTCTTTTACTGCAACATGATAGTATAAGGTGCGAAACAATTCCAGAGTTACGCCTGTCAGTAGATACGGTTGTCGATCTCAAACACTGGCTGCGTTTACACTGGCAGAAAAAAATCAGATCTTTTGCCCATATCTGACACAGATCGGAATTTGATGCACGCGTGTAAACACAAAAATCTGCACGAGATCCGATTTTTTCGTATCCGATCTGAGCCGTTTCCAAATGTGGTTTTAAATCAGATACATATCCGATATCTGGACATCCGACCTACGTCTAAACACACATATCCGATTCTCCACAGAACTCCCAATGCGAGGGTGACACGTTTACTCAATGATTTTTAATGGTGTTTTAATGCCGGCATGCTGTATGCGCTTGTATTTTATTTTTATAGGTAAGAAATTGCACATTCAGGAGCTGGTTTTCAACCCCTGCCCTGTGAATTTTGAAAACAACAGCTAAAAGCTTAGCAATGAGGTGATAACAGTTTTTGTCATTAAACTGACGCTTGTTCGCAATGCATCACAATCACTCGCTCCCTCGCACGTGGGTGCACGAGTTCGTTCGCTCTCTCTCTCTCTCTCTCTCGTTAACTCATTCGAATTCATTTCTATATCATTTTTATTTCACTAAAGAATTCTACCTCAGCTGTAGATAAAATAGTCTAACAAATTAAAATTACCGTTATTTTCTGGTCTTTATCCGTTCAGTCAGATTTTGTGCTGCAAAACATCCATGACAGCTGTTGTCCATGCTGGCAAATAATAATGACCATTCGACATGAATTATATAAATAATTTTAATAGCATGGCCATTTAAAACCCGATGGTCTACCATGTGCATAAGCGGTCACTGCAGACAGTTCTTTTGGGTGGGAATGAATGTAAACACAGATATCGGATACCAGTCGTGTCTAAAGTGAATGTAAACAGACGGGCCAAAAAATCGTATAGGGAAAGGGAAGTGGTGTGTGGCCAAGTATCGTGACCCATACTTGGAATTTGTCCTCTGCATTTAACCCATCCAAGTGCATGCACACCGTAGTGAACATACACCCGGAGCAGTGGGCAGCCATGTTGCGGCACCCGGGGAGCAGTTGGGGTTTCGGTGCCTTGCTCAAGGGTCTCACCTCAGTCGTGGTATTGAGGTGAGACCTACAATCCCTGCCGGACCGAGCCTCGAACCCACGACCTTTGGGTTACAAGTCCGACTCTCTATCCGTTAGGCCACGGCTGCCTAGCGGATATCTTTTGTATATGGTCAAAAGATCAGATCTGTGCATTAAGACTTGCAGTGTAAACGCAGCCACTGACTGTGTGAACGAGCCAACGAAATGACAAATTATGATTTCACATCTGCATCTTCTCTGGAGAGAGTACAGATGACTACTTATTCCAACTGGGGCCCAAAAATCTCATTACAGGAGGAGCTGCAGTGTACTTTGGAAATCCTTCAGACATCTGTTGAAACATCCCGCAGACCTTTGCGTGTGTGCTTTAGCACATCTTCATCTTAGCGGCCTTCTTCAGAGTAAAAGCGTGGTGATGAAAAGCACAAAAATGAAACACCTCCACAAAACATCTTCACAGCTGTTTGAGCGATTCGCTGAAGTGCGCGGTTGATGGGAGATAATTAGTATTTACTGTGAATAAGTGAGGATGCCATTAGCAGGTCTTTGTCTATGAGACCTTGTCAGTGAATGCCGCGAGCTCCAGCATGTGCGACTCAACCTTGAGCCGCGTGGAAAAGCGTAATCAGCAATACGGCACACCGACAATGCGATGGCGGAGAGAACGGAGAGTGACTTGCTCTTCTCTCAGATGACAAGACTGATTAAAATATCAAAACAGAATGTAAAATGGTAATTAAAACCCAATTACTCCGTACGCGGTTGAAAAGTCAATTAGAGACTTCAGAGGCTCGTAGAAGACAGATGCCAAGGTGAGGAACGAGGGGAGATGGTGCCGGGCCCTCCGGCAAACCTGACAAGAACGAACACACCTGGGGAAGCTACAGAACCACCTAAACATCATCCACAGCATGAGAGCCGGCAAGAAAAGACTTCATGTGCCATCCCGACACTTTCTCGAGCAGCCCGGATCTGGGATGGGAAGAAAAAAAGGCTGCCAACTCCATCATGACCCATCTATAAATGATGAGCAATTTGCATTAAGAGACATTCAATTAAGACCAAAGAGAGAGAAAAGGAGGTGTGGAGAGACAGAGAGAGTTTGTAACAGAGTGAGAGAGAGAATTACAAAGCTCGGAAGTTAAGTGGGCTCCATCCAGCATTCCAGTGATGCCCCTTCTCATTGATCCTTCATTAGTTATTTATGTGGCGGTAATGAGGGCTGAATATGAGGGGAGAGAGTGTGGGTGGTGGTGCCAGACCAGGTTTTTGATCACTTGTATTCAGTTCCAAAAGAGACGGCTGGTGTTAAACAGAGCTAGAATAAGCACTGACAGCCCCTCGCTCGGGTTTGGGTTAGCTTAACTAACATAAAGCAAAAGTGGGTTTAGCAACACATGCGGAAAAATCCAGCCTGTTAAACGCACAGGGAGATGTGAGAAAGTTCAGACTTGCTTCCCACTGGACTACCCAAGTGCTCTTACAGTACTTAACCTTGCATGTTAAATATTCAGCAGCTCATATGAATATTCATTGTTTTCAAAAGTGATTGGTGATTGATATTCATCTCAAACTTGAATCTTTTCTTTAAACATTTTTTTGACTATCAAGATCAATAAATGCTAATTAATTTATGGTGTGGTCACATTTCTGGCCAACTTTGGCAGGTCAGAAAGGTCCATTGTCAATAGTGTAGTGATGTATGAAGCACAGATCGTACTTTACAATTAAGCAACAAAACTGTTTGATGGTCATGGGGGCGATTTTGAATGACCAACTGAACCCGATGCAAAATCTGCGTCATGAAATCTGTCACAAAATCCCAGATCACATGGATACCTATTTAAATGACTGGATTTATGCTGCAAAACTTCTGAACAATGGTCAATGTGAACACACTTTTACACTGATAGAATGTTCAGCATTCAAAATGAACTGTGAATGGTCTTTGCTGGCTTATATTAATTTACCGAGTTTCTGTATCTAGGTATAGGTATACTTGGGTTCAAAAGTTTTAATACAAAAATGCTAAAACACATAAAATATAGGCTAATATAAATATACCTATAAATGTAACAGTTTTTATATATTTTGTCCCTAAAACTAACACTATTCAAGCCCTAATATCTCATTTTCATCTTATTCTCAGAGAAGCTGGGGGGGGGGGGATCTTCAAACCTGTATTTGTCATGTGTGCACTGTTGGCTAACCTTTGTTCCAGGGCTTAGACTTAAAAGTGATTGTTTTAAGAGCTTTTGGAGGTGGCAATGGCAAGCTGAAGAGCCATATTCACGCTATGCCTTGGTAATTTCATTTCCATGTCAGGCCCTGGCCACTAAAAACATTAATGCCAAAAATAGCCCTACCAAGAATGTCCCGTCATCACTGTGATTTTTCAGAAAACTTCAGGGGCAAAAAGAAAACACAATCACACGCTAGCTTTTGTTTACCCTCTGCATTTTTCCCAAGATCTAAGGCGCTCTAGGACTGTGGGAAAACACGTGCTGCTATCTTTAAGTAGCCCAAACAGCTGACAGTTTACTGACGCCTGAAGCACAATGACATTAGCAGCCATTTACACAGCAAGTCGAAGAAAGCTGTGAGAGACAGAACCAGATTCAGATGTTTACACCTTAAATATCCCCCTCACCCCCTCTGAGAAAGAGATTCTGATGCTGCTGAAGCTTGGCCCAAACAACCTAACGTGTTCTGAATGTTATAGTGCTGAGAGATTTTTTTTTAACATCTGGCATTGTTTTTGATTATTGGCTCACAATAGGATTGTACCGATCCCTTTGAATCACTAGAGTCATGGACGGATTCCGCCCAGTCTCAACAAATATGTAAATGCTAATGCTTTTTGCTAAGTAGTCAACATTAGCTAGCTGCCACTGAGACTAAATAGATTGTAAGTTTTTAATTACGGTCTATTTTTAACATGCTGTTTGTGAGTTTTTAGCTTTTTTTCCTTTTATTCTGTTCTCGTAATGTGAAAAACAATCACTTTGATTTGGTCACCTTATTTATTGAACAATGTGTGATGAATTATTCCACTGGATCACACCAGGAATACAGCTTTTCTCTCTCCAAATCCTCAGTCACGTCTGTCTTCTGGTCTATTTTCTTACAGAGGCACTTTAAAACTTTGTTTTCTCCTCTTTTCTTCACTTCTGATTCCTATTAGCATCCTTTACTGTGGCAATGTTTCTAAAGTAGGAGAACAACAGAAAGACGGAAAGCTTTTTGAATTATCTGTCAGTATTTTAAAGATGCTGCTTCCCATTTTCCTCGGGTAAGACTGATCGTATCTTTATCCGACCACACTGGAGACGCATCGGAATGCAAGCCAAAGAATATTTAGATAGTATCCGATATGAAACGCATATCAATGCCAGGTAGAGTGAGGAGTGAGAGCGATGCAGACTTATCGAACCTGGCATGCTGATTGGCTTCAGTGTCAACAGAAGACACACTTGCACTCTCTTTCTCTGTACACACAGAACAAACGCAACACAACCATGACCTCCTCTGGCATTTCCAGCTCCTCAGAGGGTTTGTGTGTGTTTGAGGAGAATAAAAGCCTACAGGTCAAACTGCTCTCTGACAAAATCATAAACTCAGCAGCCGAGCTCCCCTAAAGCACTGCCTTTAAAACACCATAAACCCTGTCATTAAACCGCCATCGAAATAGTGCCAAGCAAAGTTCACCGTACAGTGTTTCAAAGTCCGGTTTCGCTCAGCACACAAAAACAGTGCTTATTTTGCTGCCAATATAGATATTCAAATTTTGGCCGATATAGATAAACCGATAATTATTTTTTTAATAATAACTGATAAACGGCCGATTAAAATTCTATAGAATTTTGTTTCAATAAATTCCAAAATAAAGACTAAAAAAAATAAAAATCAATCATTTCAAATGCTAAAAACTTATTTAGGCATCAAAACCATTTGCATACTGTAATGTGCAGTAAAGATTAAGAATTTCTAAAGATTATATTTAACAGTGTTATTAAATTATCGGCAAGCAAGCATTACATGGCAGTAAATTTATCTAAATATAAAAATAGTGTAAAAAATTAAATATACTAGACAATATTAAATTAAATATACAATATCGGCCTATACCAATGAAATAAAATAAATTTCAATATCAGCTGATAACCAATATGGTACCAATAAACTGTGCAGCTGCGAGAGCTTTCTAACCCTGCATAGACAGCAACGCAAATACCACATTCAAGGCCCAGAAAGGTAGCAAGAAAATGGTTAATGTGACATCAGTGGTTCAACCGTAATTTTATGAAGCTACGAGAAAATTTTCGTACACAAAGAAAACAAAAATAATGACTTTATTCAACAATTTATTTTCTTCCGTGTCAGTCTTTGACGCATGTTCATGAGAGTATGCTTGCATATAACATAAGCCTGACGTTGCCTTTATGCTGTGAAACAGTTCTAATGCTATGCTGTCAATCTGTGATGGCGAGTCAGTCTCACCCCGTCGTTCACTTCCATTTCTCTCTGACGGACGTGTGAACGTGGCTTGCTCACCACTAAATGGAAGTAATTGATTACCGTGCTCTGTCTGTCTGCCGGCTGCTCTTCAGAGTCAAGGGCAGATCGACAGTAGACACAGGGCTGTGGGAAGAAGGGAGGAGAGGGGCGCCCGCCAGCACACGTGGCCCTGCAGGAAACACAATGTGCTCAGTGCCCAGAGCAGGAGCCTCAGGGCAGGTGAGATCACCACTGCTCTTTCACATAGACTCCAGTATTGTGCAATCACCGCCGCAGGCAATTTTTCCCCCATTACCGTACAGCAAAAATGCTTTACATCAACAACTCTGCAGCTTCTCAGGTCCGCACTGTACATCTACTCAAACGGATCTGAGGCCAACAACAGCAGACTACTTAGTGGCTATGAAACGCTGACCGAAACCTTTTGCTAAGGCTTTTGAATTTTTCAGAAGTTTGTGGTACCAAAATACTGAGGTTATTTCTGCCGCCTGCACGCTATGCAACTCCAAAGACCAAGCCACATATGTTGAAAAATGCTGACAAGATCACGCATTTCATCATTTTTTTGGTCCTATCTTTAAATTAATTTAAAAATATATATATTTATACAATTCATACATTCAGTGACTTGAATACATCTCTTATATGGCGAGCATGTTCTTTTTTTTTTTTTTGTGGAGACAAACTCAAAAATGTCAAGGCGATGTAATTGTCCTGATATTATAATAAAGAAAAAATTTAAAACTTGAAAACTAAGTAGATTGCTATTACTTTTTAGAAAAACAAATAGTTTAACAAAACTGCTAACAAAACTTTTACTCCAGTCTTCAGTGTCACATGAGATCAGAGATCATTCTAATATGCTAATTTGTTACTAAAGAAATTCTAATTATCAGTGTTGAAAAGAGTTAGGCTAATATTTTTTAACCTTGTGCTGCCTAATATTTTTGTGGAAACAGTGATACATTTTTTTCAGGACTGTTTGATGAAAAAAGTTAAAAAGAAAAGCCTTTATTTGAAATGGAAATCTTTTGTAAAATTATAAATGTCTTTTCTGTCACTTTTTATTCACCTTTTTGAATAAAAAATTGTTTATTTCTTTATTAAAAAAATCTTTTGAAAGGTAGTAGTGTACATTTCTAAGAACTCTTTATATAAAAAATCTTCCTTTTTAAAATTGTGGACCCTCTTACATTTCAATAACCAAAAAATGGCTTGCCAAGTGAAAAGCTCATTTAGACCTATGAGACATCAAGCACTCAGCAAGTCTTTAACTATTCCCAAGAAGTTACATCGAGTTTTAAAGAGACCTTCACAAACAAAACTTTATTTACTGAGAGCTTACAGAGGAACATTCAGGTTTCTCAGCCTCACTAAATATTTCTCTCTATCCAAACTCTAAATAAACTCACAAAGGAGGTGATGTTCTCTACTCCTGGCATTGAGTGCCAAACTCCACATTAAAACCTCCCTGTCACTGTCTGACAGGGCAATTAGAGTGCCATGGAACCGTTGCTCTCCACTCCAGAAAAAAAAAATAAAAATTACAGTCTCCATGGTAACACAGATGGTGATCCACAGTTTTGAGCTTTTCAATTTGAGACACTTTAGTCAAAAGCATCAAGCTTCATCTCTGGACTTAAAAGAGAGAAATATCTCTCGAGCCTCGAACATCTGTCCTAAGGCCATCATTACACTGTCCGTGAGCCGGTATAGCTCTAAACAGGTGATGCTCTGGGATTGTGGGCAATAGAGGCCGCAGGCTTCACTTACTCTAAACGCAGGTTTCAGAAATAATTGCGAAGAGATCATCTTATATTTGTGGGTGGAAAACAGCTGGAAAAGCAACTGTGCCATGTCAGAAACTCTCAACGAATCAGATCTGAATCAAACAGGAGATAAAGAATGAATGAAAGAATGAATTAACCCATTGACATCTGGCCTTAGCAATGAAGGAGCATACAACTTTAGATGTTGCCCAAAAGGCACAGATGTAGGCGATCCAAAAGGAAAGAACCCTTTAGCAAAATGTTAAACCCTCCAGATAAAGAGATTTCTTCCTGTTCAACCATTCAGCCTATTATTCCTCCATTCATCTTGATCTGTATCAGTCCGGCCACTCCGCCTTTGCTCTTTGGATCGGCCATCGAAGTCATCTATATCCAACAACAGAAACACAAAGATAAACATGTCCCATAACACCAAGATGAAAGCAAAGATATCCTACAACATCCCAAACGGAGGATGAGCTCACATACACCCATACAGTCGATATTATCGAACATGCTGCGGTCTTTGTGGTAGGAGATTTAGTGACATTACCTACCAGCGACAGGCCTCATTGTGAGGTCATTCATCACCGTCGCGTGTGCGGGTCGACTGGCACGCGACCCATGATTGCAAAAAGACGCTCGATCACACGAAAAATCAACTCACCTGTGTACATCTGTGTACGCGTGTCGTCTTCTGAAGCCATCATATCGCTTCTCCGTGTCCCTGAGGTACCAGATTCGCAGATGATTACAAATGGACAAGTATATGAGCTCTCACACACAAGCTGCAATTTCCGAAATACATTTCGGTCAAGGTCTTGGTCCCAAGTGGCTAATTTCCTGCAAACTTCGGAGCATTAGTCGCTTGGAATATGAGGAAGAGGAAAAGAAAGGCTGCTTTGTTCTCCATCATACCGAAAAGCAATTAATACAATAATCCTGTCCCAGCAGGCCTTGGGGAGAGGGCTGTATGTAAATGACCTGAAACAGGAAAGTGAGTGAGATGAAGTAAATTAGCTTCAGGCTGAGGGTAATAAATAAATATCCATGCTGATTAAAAACTCACTAACACGTCTCTCCAATGCAGGTCAGCTACATTCATTGGGCAGAGGGGGGAA
The DNA here is from genome assembly GCA_021397915.2 of Tor tambroides. Lineage (NCBI taxonomy): Eukaryota > Metazoa > Chordata > Actinopteri > Cypriniformes > Cyprinidae > Tor > Tor tambroides. The sequence goes on along the minus strand of JAFVLL020039744.1, from coordinate 8,861 downwards.
AAATGAAAGTCTAATTTCCTTTTCTCAAGGTGACCTTTCATGTTCAATAAAAAGATATATAACAATTTCTTCAGGCTTCAGACACCACACATACGCATTCATTAAGCCTTCAAATGTGCTGACAATGAAGAACGCAGCTTGAAATAAAGATTCATAACTAATGTTCCTCTTATTAAAAATTCTCTTCTGCTATGACTTGCTGGATTAAACCATCTATCTCCTGGACGTGTCCTTCTACCCTAACAGTGCTGGGGAAGATACTTTGAAGTTAAGACACATATAAGTTAAAGTACTAGATGTAGTACAAGCTACTGAAACACTGCCATTAAACAGCATTCGAACAGATTTATTTGCACTGAACGCCCCCAATAAAACTAGAAAACGGCACAATTTAACAATATACTTGAGTAAAACAGTGGCTAAGCAGCAGCACTGCTTAAACATTATTACTTTGTAAGATTATTTACCAAAAAATATCATATTCATTTGTATCACTACACAAAGAATGAAGCCTGCAAAGTGTCTTTTTACTAAACTAGTGTACTTAAATGAACCAATTCAGTGCATTGATTCACTAGTTTGATTACTACCGCAAAAAAATCAATTCCCTTTTTCTTTATGTAAATTGGTAATCTTTATGTAATTTTTTTTAGAAGCAGCACACCATTAATTTACACTAAATAACACCAATACAAAATGTAAAACTTAATACTATCAATAAAAACACTTAATATCATCAACAAAACTAGAAAACATCATAATTTACATTACAACAGAAGCGTTTGACTAAATACAATTTTTAAGATTATTATAATAAATATTCTTATATTATTTTGTATATAACAAAAAGTAGACTGCAAAAGGATCAAAGTTATTCAGTGAATCATGATAACGAACCAGAGAATTTAACTATTTGAGTGACAAATCGGACTTTTTCATGTTACGCATAAATCATAAAGCACGTTTGAGCACATTTGCTGTGCATGCACAATACTTTAGAATCACAAAAAAGTTTTAAAATCTGTAGCATTTTATAATATCACACTGCTACTTGTTGAAAGAAAACCTTTTTTCCATGCTAATCAGAAATGTACAAGTTAGCATTGCTGAAAAATGCAAAAGAGAGTTTGTTACTCCCCAACACAGGCTCATACAGGAGTAAAAAATTCTTTGGAAGAAGAATTCAGACATGATAACATGATACAAAGTTGATGTGGGAACCAGAGTGAGCTTGTGAAATGCACTTCACTCACTTAATCAGTGGCCTTGCCCTGCACTGTCAATATGGCTGATCACACCGGTTTTTCCACATTACGTTAACAACTTCATGAGCTCTGCTGAGCACAGTATTAATCTCCGGCGAAACCCCGCTTTACACCCTGATCGATACACGCTGTCTGTCCTGCCTGCGGCGCGAAGACTGTGGGAAACACTTTTTTGGAATCCGGTCAAAACTTTCACCACGCATTTCACACACACGGGATCGAAACGAACACTGGCTATTTTTAAGATGTAGCACCCTTAAAGAGAAACAAGAGAAGCAACGTGGCCAAAGTGAGAATAAATGGAAAACTTATCACAGGCAGCCAGTTTGACAGAACAAAAGTACACTGCAACACAACAGGTAGAAAGCGCAGAAAAACAGCAGTCGTGTTGCATCGCTTAAACAAGGAGTCATTTTACCTCAGCATAAAACACGTCTGTATGTGGGCGTCTGTAATGTAACATGTTATTTTGCAACCAGCCCTGCAATTAGAACATGGAAGCTTAACCAAGTTTGCCACTTTTTTTGTAAGAAAGTGCTTTTCTCACTCTCTCGGAAAGGTACGGGACTAATCCAACTCGCTGGGAGGCCACTTAAGCTAATTGGCAGGTTTTGTGGGCATGGGTTGGTACTCAAAATAGCCTAGACCACCTTCCTTCTCATCTTGTATAAATGGCTCCTTCACCACCATCATCTCCTTATTCCAATCAGGCCTTTAAATAAGCCAGGCCTCCCCCACAAAGACGGCGAAGTGCTCTTTTAAATTAGAGTAATGAGACAAATGACTTGAGAGCAAATGAAGGAGAAAGCAAATGAGGAAGGAATTAGAAGAGAAGGAAAGGATCCGAGTACATCACATTCACTGTCACGCACCCATTGTGTCTCAATCCGCTCCCTAGTTCAGTAGTGTGCTGTTCAGGAGTCAGCCGTTTTTGAGGCTGTCCCATTGTCCAAATCACTCCAAGCAGAGAAATGTTCACGCCGCAGAAATTCCCAGACGGCACCCACCGTGAAACTAGCAATATTTACTTACTAGAAATGTCACCATTCCTTCTTAAGCATTTAAAGTTGTTTCTTCATGTGATCTTTCATCCCTATTCCCTAAAATGCATGACAGGTAAACAATTATGCAAACTTTGAAATATTAGACAGGAATTTGTGTTTTAGTTAAAGATAGAAGACCAGAGATGAAACAATATTAAAATTCTAGCCAATATGGATGAGCCAATAATTACTTGCATGTCATGGCTGATAATTGCTAAATTAAACTTTTTATACTATCATGTACAAATAAATTAAATGAATTAATTTATAAAGTAAAATGAACACTTACAATGCTACAATTTAAGTACAATTACACACAATTACAATTTTTGGCCAATACCAATTACCTACTAATTATTTTCATAAGCTGATACCAGATAAATGGCTAATAATAATAATAATAATAATAATAATAATAAATAAAAATAAAACACTAAACTAAAATAAACTATTATGTAGGCAACACAACATTATTTCATAAAATATGAAAAAATTATTTTTATATTTCACTTCAGAAAAGATTTAAGTTTTATATTTTAAAGGTTTTCAGTTATCAGTATTAATATAAAAATTTACTCTGAGTGGTAGATGACACTAAAGGTAATCTTAATTTAAATATAAAGGGGAAACAATGAACATGCATAATTAAATATTCAATATTAACTGTTATTAATAAATTTAAAAAATCCTTCTAATATTGGGTATAACAAATTTTACTGCTAATATATGTTGTATCCTCAAAATAAAATAACTTATTTTTGTTTATGTTTATTTATGTAGAGATTTTGGTATTTTTATTAATATTGTAATAATTTTGTGCTTTGTTCTGTAATATGTTCAATGTCTGAATTGCCATTTTAAAAACTCAAGAAAAGCACATTTTCATAATGGCAGTGTACTTTTTACATCTACGATGAAGGTGCACAACAATGTTGATAAATACCAGCTACTTGTACTTGTGACGCAGCCAGGTCACAGGTGATGAAGTCCTCAATTTCCCAAACTTAAGTGCATCAAGGGTCTTGTTCCTACTTACATTTGTTCATAATGTCCTGAATCACGTCATAGGGAATTAGGGAGCAGAATGAAACACAATCAGTCTTCAGTTAGACTTCTATTCAGCTAGAGTCCAATGCGTAACTGAGGGCAAGAGTAAAGTAAATGAGCAAGAGTTGTTTACTTCAAACTTTTAAAAGTACGCCAACTTAAATTCCCAAGGTGCCTTCTTTGTCTGAGGTAAATCACAGTAGGGCGGTTCACATCTCCTAAGCGAGCCAAAGCTTTGTCACCACAGTCGCCGTTAAGCTAATTGCTTTTATAGAATCTGAATGGTGATGAGACAAGAGTCTTCTCTTTCTGTCTTTGTTGAGACAGACAGATCTGGCATCTAAAAGGCTGAGGCTCAATTCTTCAATCCTTTCAGCCAGGGTCACATGTCATTGGCAGATCTGAGTCTGTAAAAGAGAATACAGCAAGTCCATGAGCTCAGACACCAAACTACGCCAAAAATAAGGATACGTTTAAAAATACAGAATGAGAGAATTAGATATTGTTCCGTATTAATGAAGTTTCTAAGAATACGAAAAATTATACAAGAGATATTTCTAGGTCTGTTTTGCTTTGTAGTCTATTCTGTCTGTGATTAGAGAAGACAAGGTGGAATCTGATCCCAGACCTGCTGTATTTTCTATGAACACAGTGCCTGCCTCCCTCAGAGACGTCTTGAAGCAAGGCTTTCCTCTTCATTTACATTTTCGTGCAACATAACAAATGTCATCCTCAAGGATCTCTGCATAAAACAGGCTGTATTAACCTCATTCGTTTCATTTTCATGAATTTGCCACTCCTTTGTGTTTGTGAATCCTCACAGCAGCAGTTGTGGAGTCCCTGCCTCCCTGAGCACAACACCAGTTCAAACATCAGCATCACAGTGCATCCCCGGGTCCAAAACTAACTTTCTTTTTGGCCAGGTATTAAAGGTGAACAAGTTCTTGGCTACACAAGAGTTACAGTATGATAAAATGAGTTGTTTTATCATGTATATTACCTCAGGCGGAACAAGAAGGTTATTCTAAAAATAAACAAACCTAGAGGTTTTCACATATGATCCAGGTACACTAAATGGTGTCAGTCATGTGCGATAAACAGATTTGAATCTGTGTCAGTATAACTATATCATAACATAACATATAACATAACATATTTTCTATTCATCAAAGAATCCTGAAAAAATGTATCACAATAAAATAAAAAGTCAACATTAATAATAATAATAATAAGAATGTTTCTTGAGCACCAAATAAGCAAATTAGAATGTTTTCTGAAGGGCCGTGTGACACCCTTTACATGCTGAAAATTCAGCTTTGCCATCACAAGAATAACTTACATTTTAAAATATAGTAAAATAATAGATCACAACACTACTGTTTTTACTGTATTTCTGATCAAATAAATAAAGCCTTGGTGAACATAAAACTCAACTTTCAAAAAAATCTTTTGAACTTTTGTAGCATGACATATTAATCAGATATAATTAAGTAATTAATAATAATAATAATTTTAATAAATAATTTTTAAAATATGAAGTTTATATTTTAAACAAGAAAATTACACTTAAAGGGATAGTTCACCTAAAAAAGAAAAATCTGTCATTAATTACTCACCCTCATGTCGTTCCAAACCTGTAAGACCTTTGTTCATCTTCAGAACATAAATATATAAGATATTTTTGATGAAATCCAAGAGCTTTCTGACCCTGCATAGAAAGCAACACAACTGACACGTTCAAGGGTCAGAAAGGTAGTAAAAACATTGTTAAAATAGTCCATGTGGCATCAGTGGTTTAACCCATAATGTTACGAAGCTATGAGAATACTTTTTGTGTGCAAAGAAAACAAAATTAACAACTTTATTCAACAATTTCTACTCTCCTGGATTTCATCAAAAATATCTTAATCTGTGTTCTGAAGATGAACAAAGGTCTTACAGGATTGGAACGACATGAGGGTGAGTAATTAATGACAGAATTTTCATTTTTGGGTGAACTATCCCTTTAATACATTTAATTCAAGACATTCTCTCAAAGCAGTCTGTATTATTTCAAAAAAAGATGTGATCTAAAATATAATTGCCTACACCTGGATTTCCACAACTTTAGCCTATAGTTGGTTCACCCTCCGCCTATGATCGAGTAGAAATATACAAGAAAGAAATGACTTCTGACTCTTACAGAAACAGTAAAATGTCTTTTATGACACATAACTGCATAGAGGGATGCAAGAGGGTTGTGTTCAAAGTCTTGCCTTGTGCTGACAGACATAAAGAGAGAGGGGACATTCATAATTCAAAGATAGGTGGTGGTGGAGGGGGTTAATCCCTCTCCATCTGTCTAACAGCACCTCTCTCTCCCTCAACACAGGCCTCAGATCCACCTGCACTCAACCAGGGGCTCTCAGCTAAAGATTTGGGCTGACCTGCATGAAGGCTCCCTGCAGACTTTACCTCCCTGTCTTCCAAATCGCCAATGCCTGACTTTGAAGTTTCCAGAAGGAGAGACTCCGAGGGGCCTGCAATCTCACCAGCATGGCTGTTCTCAGGATTAAGGGACACAGATGAGCCAGGAGGTGCTTCCTGGCTCCAAATGTGCAAGCTTTTCCCCCCCATCACCAATGCTGATGGATTAACAGACAAACTAAAGGCAGCAGAAAACACACACAATGCACAAACAAAGTGTAATGTGGCACCGGGTCCTAAGAAACCAATTTGTGAATAAGAACAGAAGGAGGGGGGGACGCTGCTTTGGTCCATGACTCCCCTTTTCTCTTCCTCCTCCTGCTACTCTGCTTGTTCTTTTGATGCCATTTTCAGTTCTGCACACCAAAAAAGGGATAAACTCAATCTAAAAACTCAAGAAGCTTCTTATAAGGCTTATAAAGGAATATTCTCTTTGCATAATTTGCAAATTTCTGTTGTATTATTGACATACAGTATAGTGAACAAAAAAATACCCCCTTAGCAATTGCCTATTCGGAAAACAAAATGGTTGTAACATTTCAAACAAAATGACATGCTGCTCAAAGGGAACCCAAGTGAAAATTTCATTGAGTGAAATTGGCTAACACAGACTCTCATCACCCCTGAGGCAAAAGTAAATGCCCCCTTAAATCTAATATCTGGCTAGACAACGTTAAACAATAATAAAGGCAATCAAACACCACCTGTAATTTGATATGAGCCTTTGTTTCTTTTCAGTACTTCGGATGCCAACTTGATTCTGTTTTGGATTATTGTCCTGCTGTATCACACAATTACACTAAAGCTTCAACTCATGGTCAGATGCCCAGACAATCTCTTAAAGAATTATCTATATATGGTTGAATACACGCTACTTTGAACGATAACAAGTCACAGAGGCCACCACAGACAGCAAAACATACCAAGTAAACCGTAATGCCACTGTACACATCACATTCTTACAGTATGATGCTGTATTTGCTATTTACATTTTCACTCATCTGACCATAGAATAAACCAAGGTCTTGGGATCATCACATGCTTTCTTCAACAAGCATGATGTGAGCTTTGATGTTCTTCTTGGTGAGCAGAGGTTTTCACTTTGATACTCTTCCTTAAAGTCAGTTTTTCACAGTCCCTTTTCTATTGCAGAGTCATGAACCGTGACCTTCTCTGATGCAAGAGAAGCCTGTAGTTCTTTGAAAGTTTTTCTGTGATGATTTGAAGCTTTCCGGATGAGGTGCCACTGTGCCCTTTGAGAAATTCTGACCACTTTTGGGAATATTCACCACTAAGAGTCTCTGATTCCAATTTAATTTCTGTTGATTTCAAAAACTCAGGGGGCAATTACTTTTGCACAGAGACAAGACGGGTAATTTATTACTTTTTTTATTATTATTAAAAAATTAAAATTGTGCCCTTTACTCATCCTCATGTCATTCCAAATTTTTATGACTGACTACTGTGGAACACAAAAGATGATATTTTGAAGAATGTTAGTGACTAAACAGTTTGTAAGGACAGAAAATTCAATGGAAGTCAAGGGGAACCAAAACTTTGCATTCCACAGAAGTCAGCCAGTCATACAGGTTTGGAACAACATGTTAATTATGACAGAATTTTCATATTTGTGTGGGCTATCCCTTTAAATAAACGACATGATGACAAATATACGCTTTGTGTTTTCCATGTTTCCTTTGCCTATATTTTTGTTGTGAATGCATGAATAAATTCAGGTAGAAAAATATGTAAAAATCAGGCTAATACTTTTTCATGCCAATATACCTGGAATGTGCACACTCATGATAAACACACATTTACAAATCAACAGAGCAAGTGCACCTGATTCTAGCAAGGTTTTGACAACTATCCCAGCCAAACGCTTATTGGTGGAGGGGGGCAGGACTGATGGGCAGGTTGCCTGAGCTCAGTGCACAGCTGCAGGGCCTGCGGGCAGACAGATAGAGCCCTGCTACAGCAGGTGCTGACATTAATGAGAGTGATAAACCATGAGAGAGAATTTATAAATCAGTAAAAAGCTATGGTGGACCAAACCCTCTGTTGGCATCTGCCCATTCAGCTGACCTGTGGTTAAATAAACCTCTTATGAGAGGAAGAGTATTTGTTGGAAAAATGACGTGGAGCCAGAATTGACGATTATTTCGATTGTCAGGTAGGCTTGAGGCTTCAATGAATTGTTGTTTTTGAGCCTGCCGGAAAGCCATCAATTGATTTGATTCAAAAACTAAGCTCACTTCTATCTTTTGTATCACCAAGTGTTTGATCAGCTATCTTTTGAGATTGGAAAGTAAACTGTACTTTGATGAATTTGAATGAAGATTCAAAAGTGGAAGAGCACAACGTGGGCTCAACGTCTGTACTGAGATCCAAGAACATCTATCAATGTCTCTTACGGTGTCAACGTCACTCCCTATTGTAAAATGAAAGTGAAAATCTGAATGAATGGTGCTATGAGCTATTGAAGAAAATTGAGAGACTGAAAGAGAATGGATAATAGGAATCATTAGCAGGGCACATATCTGTGACCACAAGTGTTTACTTGGAAAAAATAAAAATAAATAAATCGGTAGACATTGCACTTGGTAACAGTGTGCTAAAAGCCATCAAGCCATTAGAAAACAGACGTCCCCTGAAGAAAAAACAACAATGACCTTAGTGAGAGAATAAAGAAGTATAACTAAATGAATAAGATGATATGATGGCTAAGACAAGATTAGGACTGACTACTGACGATTATTTATCTTGATATTGTAAGTGTGATAATTAATGCAGATTTGTAGTTAAATATAATAATTATTTTGTGCAGCCTCACAACAATTTACCAGGGAAACCATAGTTACTAGTGATGCAAGACACGTTGATAAAATCAGTTATCAGATGATATCGGAAATATAAATGCCTATATTTGATATGTATTAATAACTTGTATTACCTTTGCTGTCATGTAACTCTTACTTAAAATGAATCTTTAAAAGCATTCAAATCTCAAAATGAATATCCATTTTTTTAAACTGTACAT
>JAFVLL020039742.1:0-31937 GCA_021397915.2 Tor tambroides | reverse complement strand
GAATTCGATTATTCACAAAGCTGGAATGCTGCGCTTTGCAACCATAGACCTGCAACTTGTGTTGAAACAACTTGCAGATAAAAGGTAGGCTACTCCTCTCAGAAAACGTACAAATAAAGATCATTTCAGATGCTATTTGGAGATTTGGGATCGCTAGAAGAAGGCTCAATGAACTCATTTTTGTGAAAACCTCAAATTCGACCAAAACTGACATTTTTCACTTCTTCTGCCTGTAGCTCAAAATTAGACCGTGCGCATTAACACTCATTTTGCCAGCACGGGTCACAATTGCACGAGCAAATTTGGGCCCCTGGTGACAAGTGCCACCCCTCATTCTGCTCTTGCCACCCCTTTGCCACCCCAAGTATAAAATCCTGGACACGCCCCTGCTGCTAAGATAACAAAACTACTAAGAATTCTACTTTTAATAAAATTATAAAATGCACTAAGGATTAATGAGCTGCTGGATTCATGAATATTCATCACGTGGTCTCCGTTCGCTTGAATTGATTTGCTGAAATCAAAACATGGACGATAATATGTGAGCGCCGGCCAATGAGATTGTCGTTTGTGCATTAGTTCCGCCCACTACCAGAGAAACAGGCAGTTCTTAAAAGCTGAAGAATTCCAAAGGAACTCCATTATTTTGACAGGAAAATAAAACAAAGAATATCGTTTACATGTAGCACGTCAATTCTGCATGTTATGTCAGACGCTCTGTATCTTTCTTTGCGTGTGAGACAAAGACGGCGAGTCGTGCGTTTTACACTAGAGTTTACGGTACGTCAAATACAGACAGTGCGCATCCATTCAGATGAACTAAAAAATACAATTATAATAATATTATAATAAATTATAGTAACACCGCATTTTATTTTCAGTAAAGGTAATGGCGTTGTAACGGAGGAAACAGTAATTCGTTTGATTACCCATTACTGAAAAAAATAACGCCCTTAGTAACGCCGTTATTCCCATCACTGCAATTAATAAAGAAGTAATTAATACTATAAAGACATGCATAAGAAAAAAGTCTAATAAAAATGACAAACACACGACAGAGTTACTGTAAAAGTGAATTAGATAATTTATTACAAAGAACAGCAATAACAACAAATCATAATACAACACTACGTTTATTGTAAATATTAGTCTGTTATTTAATATTTAAAGTTTTTCCTAAGTCTTTACATATAAATATAACAAAATATGGATGCACAAATTTCATATTTGATTTAATTTCATATTTTGATTTAATTCCTGGTACTCAGTGATTAAAAATATGACCACAGCATGTTTATTTTAGTTGTTAATCACATACGGGTCACTGCAGTATATCTGAGCACTAAAACATCAGGAATAAAAACACATTATAGACTCATGAAGTCATTTTTAGTATAGGGCAAGTATTGTAGATGGTTTAGTGGTTTAATAGTAAGTACAAGGAGGAACATTTGTTTTTTTCAGGTTATTTGTTCATTTTCTGTCTGTAGTGTGAATGTCTGTGAGTCTCACTGTTGATCTAATGGAGGTGTCGTGCAGGTGTCATGAACACTAGTATTTCTGAGTACAGCTACGAGTATCAGTGCATAATTACCACAAAAGCTCATATCTTCTGCTCTACACTGTTTACTCTCATTCTTCTGAAAAAAAAAAAAAAAAATCCCATACCTTTACATTCACACTGTCCCCATCCCTAAAAAAGGACTGAGATCGTTTGGAGTGTTTACATATGGGCCAAAAATCCAGTGAACTGTGCTTAGACCCCTTAAAAGGAGCAAGTGTGAAAACACCCTGAAAGCTCAAACGTGCCATGTGACACACGAGAGTGATCCTCATTGGTTCTTGTTTGCCATTACTGATGTGTGCTTTGATTAATGTTTTATGTGCATAAGCCTGAATTAAATTTGTTCATCATATAAAGTAATCAGATCTCTTCAGAAAATATGGACTAAACCACTCAATTCATATAAAATAATTTTACGCTCTTTTTAGGATTTTTTTTGTGTAGCATCAAAGCCATAGTTGCAGTCTGTCAGTGGAGGGACAGCAATCTCACAATATCTTAATTTGTGTCCAGTTGAGAAAATAGTCACATGCAAGCATTTACATGTGTGTCCTGTTGAAAATAATTATTTCAGTTGGATCAATTGATGTGTTTTACACAGAGGCTTTTAGTATATTTTCTACTAAGCCATTAATCTGATTATGAACATATTATTTGGGTGCATGTAAACATGGCTGTAATACATTTAATTGGGCTGAAATTTGTTTTTAAATCTACTCATTTATATAGGCAAGTACATTTATATTGCTGAGTTTATTAGGCTGGTGCTTTTTGCTTCATGCTTTAGTGAAATGCATTTGTGAGAAAATTTGATGCATTTTTTTAATCCTCCCAAAGGCCTTTATCTATTCCCAAAGGCAAATGTAGCAGTAAAATTGCAATGCTAAAACATCCTACTAAGCATGCACAATATTATTGGAAGGATATCGGAATCAGAATATCAAAAAAATATCAGAAAAAATTATGCCGATATGCCTTGGCCAATAAAGACGAATAACTTGTGTGGTCATTCTTGAAGTGACCTTTTGCCTAAATTATGATTAGATTACACCCCCAAATTGTGGAATTCTCTCCCGGGTGACATCAGGGAAGCAAATTCATTAGGTATTTTTAAATTTTGTCTTAAAACATTTTATTTCTGTCTTGCTTTTAAGATTATTTTATATTTTTCTGTAGATTGTTGTGTTTGCTTGTGTTGTAAAGTGCTTTGAGAAAGTACCCTTTTAAAGGCTCTATACTAAATAAAATGTATTATTATTATTATTACTTTTGGATCGCTAAATTTATTTTGAGAATGCACGTACAGAACGATGCCTCCAATGTGCCAAAGAGTAAACAAGTAGTAGCAGCAGCAGATGATTTGGAAAAATAACGGCATGTCGGCAAAAATCTAATATCGTGCCTCCCTACATCCTACCATTTGTTAGCTCATATTTAGGCATACATAGGCTATCTGTCAACTAAATTAATAAATGCAAAATGAATGTATGTAACTTTTTGAGAAATTACTATAAATTGTTAATCTAATGATATAATTCAGACATGTGTAACTAAGAATGAATTGCATTAATTTTAGCTTAATTCAAAAGATTTAATTCAAAGAAGAACAAACACGAGTAGTGTTTGCTTCAGTGCGTTTCCGCACAGTCCTGTTCTTCTGGAAGACTTTCCCGTTGGGTTGTGTCCTCCACATCATTGTGATGTCCTCATCACTCAGCATCTGCTTCAACTAAACACAGAAACAACCTTCAATTACTCTGTAAACGAATCTCACGCAAATAAGTTTGAGGCCTTTCAGCTCTGAATTAACATCTCTTTATAAGTCTTACAAAAAGAGCAGAAATGGGCAAAAATCCAAAGCAAGCATTGTGTTTTGTCTTTACATGAAGACTGACTGATGTGGTTTTTAATTCACACTGGAGGGGAAATCTAATTATTTTCTTAAATTTCATTTTTTTTAGACTGATGTTTAAACTGACTTGATATTTGCTGTTTGCTATACGGTATGTTCCATGATTAATTCTAGATGAGTATTATAAAATGAACCTCGTTTAAGACGAGCTCCTTCAGTTTAGCTTCATCCACGTTCTCAGCACCTTTCACCTGCACTCGGATCACCTGCCTCTTCCTCTTGACTGTGGGAAAAACACATGCTGTATGTTTTACTTACTTTTACTATTTCTTCCTTTATGAAAATATAAATTAGGGATATAAAGTATTTTTGTCATCCAAACCCCTTTGATCAAAAATCAAAAACATTTAGTTATATCTGCCTCTTGAGACTTTTTGCTAAATTTTTAACCTTTTTTGCTGCATTGTGTAAGTTTCATCTTTTTTCAGTTAATTAGATGTTTAATTACATTTAATTTAAAGAAATATATCTGGGCTAAAATAAAACTGAATTTTTGGAAAAATAAAATTTTCATAGGGCCCTACAACTGGGGTTGTGTATTGAACTCGGTTCTTTTAACAGCACCGATCGAATTACGTTGGTTACGTATGATTCACATTAAATCAATTGGTGCCAAATTTTGGCACCTGAGAATGCATCTGGGCGCGAGAGTAAAGAGGGTCTTACACCAGAATAAGAAGTGCAGCGCCACATCTTTATAATTAAAACTCATTGTTTTCTGTGAGTGTAACTGCACCACATCACAGAGCACCACTCACATCGTTTTCCTTAAAATCACATGTGTGACCCTGGACCACAAAACCAGTCTTAAGTCGCTGGGGTATATTTGTAGCAATAGCCAAAAATACATTGTATGGGTCAAAATGATCCATTTTTCTTTTATGCCAAAAATCATCAGGATATTAAGATCATGTTCCATGAAGATATTTTGTTAATTTCTTACTGTAAATATCAAAACTTAATTTTTGATTAGTAATATGCATTGCTAAGAACTTCATTTGAACAACTTTAAAGGCGATTTTCTCAGTATTTTGACTTTTTTGCACCCTCAGATTCCAGATTTTTAAATAGTTGTATCTCAGCCAAATATTGTCCTATCCTAACAAACCATACATCAATGGAAAGACTATTTATTCAGCTTTCAGATGATGTATAAAACTCGTTTTCAAAAAATTGACACTTATGACTGGTTTTGTGGTCCAGGGTCACCTATTTGTTCCAAATTATTGTTAACATAAACATACATAATGAATTGCATCTTTCAGCACAACGTTTGTCTTTCTGTGGCTCTAATTCAGTCTGTATGCTTTATATAGAGAGCTATAATAATACATAAGGGTGCTCCGATCAGGACTTTTGGAGCCCATCACCGATCGTCGATCACAGGAAGCAGTATCTGCCTACACGATCACAGATACTGACCTTTTTGAAGCCTTCTTTTTATCATGGAGGATTATTTATAGATGCTCCAATCAGGATTTTTACAGACATTCATTCAGGGTGTGAATTTCATTTTTGAAAATGGGGGGAATTCTCCTCTTAGGTGACTCTTGTGAGGGGGGATTTATTAATTTGAGGGGTGGAGGGGGATTTTTTTTTTCAAAAATACATAATTATCTCACCTAAATGTTTGATCATGCAGTGCATTTCTGTTTTTACAATGGGACAATTATTGCACAATAGCTTAGACACAGCACAAGCCAGATTTTGTGAGCTGTATGTGAGGCGGCCTTACTACTACTGCTACTACTTCTACATACTCCATTTGCAGTGCGTATGCAGTCCATGTAAGAAGTGTAGAAGCAGCGTGGACTCATTGCACTTTCACACAGGAGTCTGCTACTGATCTGTGGCTGTTGACAATAAACACAACATTTATCCATTATTTTGATTTCAAATCCAAACGTTGTTACTGAAGATGCTTTTTCAGCATTGTGATTCTCCTTTACAGTAATACAGTCTTTCATAGACGTGTTTAAACGCAATAAATATAACCAATGTGTAACCCTGTATAATTTAGAAAATTATAAAAAGGAAATAATTAAAGAGTCTGTTAAAACAGTAAACTAACCAGAAATGAGTAAAATAATATAAGAAAAATGGTATTAAGTGAAAAGCATTGATGATTGACATTTTAATGATTGTCCAATTACGTGAAGTCTAAATTGAAGTCCCACCCCACCAGGCTAGTTGCTGGATGGGAGTAGTAGCCATTTTCTTTTCTCTTGAAGGCTGGTGAGAGACAAGCAGCAGCATGACTTTGAAAAAGTTAAAATAACATCAGAGAGGATTAAAACAGAGGTCTTCATATGTTTTATTTTCTTTGGATTTGGTCAGGTCTTTTGTCCTACGCTGGAACTACGTTTATTTCAGCGTGTTGATGTAAGATGGCGAGACTTCTCGGTGAGATGAACACTGATTGCTGTGAGAGTTAAGTTCCAGCCATCACCCGAGGAAATGGGTAGGAAAGTTCTGATTGCCCACTAGGTTTCATAAACCAAACTGAGTTGTGTCTTGAGAGACTTTTCAAGAGTATTTTAGTTCTGCTCTGACGGATCTGTTTTTGTCATTTGGAACTATTGAATCGAATCATTTCTCCACGATTCTATTGTTTTTTTTGGATTCCGCGAACTGAATCTTTTGGATCAAATCTTTTGAGTCGAATCTTTTTGAATTGAACATTTCAAACGAACGTACTGAACTGAATCTTTTTCAACTGAACCTTCCAAACAAATCTTTTGAACTGTTTTCTTCTGAACTGTTTATTTGGCCTTGTGTTCAACACCAAGGAGTTATTTTTGACTTTATTTGAGTGAACTGTAAAAATTATTAATTGTGAACATTGTAAATGTTTATGGTGATCTCAAAAGTGTTGTGTTCTAGGAGTTTTGCATAGCCAAAAGGGTGCACCCTACTGAACAAATAGACGACCAGAGAGTCAGGTGAAATTGTTCAATTAATATCATTGGAGTTGAAAATTCATGCAATTGTGATCTTATATTGCACAAAGAAAATTGTGACAATTGTTTGATTATCATTTAAAGGGGACCTATTATGCAAAAATCACTTTTATAAGGTGTTTGAACACAGTTGTGTGGCTGCAGTGTGTGAAAACAACCAGCCTATAATGTTAAAAATCCACCAACTCATTTTTTAATAAAACCAATAAATCATAAACAGTCTCTCCAAACGAGCTGTTTCAGATTCTCCCTCTCTGCACGTCACTGAGGGGAAAAAGTCCCGCCCATTAGTGACGCTCTCTGCCCTATTAGCATAAACACAGCCCTGAGTGAGAAGCTGCGGTCCGCCATTACTGGAGATATATACACTGTCAGCACCAAAGAGGCTTTACAAGTGTTGTGTTTTGGGATGCACTAATGAACATAGGAGTCACCATAATCTCCCCCCATCTGAGCCAAGGACACTGTGGTTAAATTTCATTTTCGAAGGAAATATCCCGGAAAAAATTGGTGACGTCCACAATATGTTTAGAAATTAATACCAACGCTTCATAACATCAGCTCCAGACAAAGTAAGTATCATGCGTTTGTTTTCCAAATTGCCTTTCTGAAAGAGCTTCTTGGCACTCTGTAAGGCTTATTGCTAAAGCTATCATTGTCTCTGTGTGTTTTCGCTGATGCTGCCTTCAAGTGCTGCCAGAATGATCGTGAATAGGAATGTGGTAACGTTAGTTAAAAGTTGCGTATGAAAGCAATGTGAGTCGATCGCTTGAAGTTGTCGAGCTCATAATCAGAAGTGGGACTTATAAAGTCTGTGATAGCATGAGACCAGCTATGTTGTTATTTTTATCCCGCCGTGCTCCCTGTCTGTGTAATTCATAAACGTGAATTTATTATGCACAGTATAATCAGATGACTGACTTTGAAACCGAGTAGTTTTCTGTAAAGATAACAGGCTTGTACTAATCGTGGAATGTTTATTTGCAAAGGCTAGCACTGCTAATGCAGAGCTTGAGCTCTTGAAGCTCCGCCCTCTTCTCCGGGAGCAACAGCTCACTCGCATTTAAAGCAACACACTCAATATCAGAGCGTTTGGGCTCATACCCTAAAGGTGGTAATTTTAACAAGCTGTAAAAATTTATCTGTGGGGTATATTGAGCTAAAACTTCACATATATGCTCTGGGGACATCAGAGACTTATTTTACATCTTGTAAAAAGGGGCATAATAGGTCCCCTTTAATTTTATTTTCCTTTTAAAAAAAGAGTAACCAGTACATAAGCTATTTTCAATACAAATATTTATTTTGACTCAATTGTTGTTGTTTTAATTACATCTTCATATTCGAACCTGCTGGCCTAAGGTTAATATTAGCAGCAAGTGCATATTATTTGACACGTGCTACAAACGCATTATTCAGTGTTTTACTTCCAGATTATATACAGGGTTGGGGAGTAACGGCATTACGTAATCAGGATACAAAAATCTGGTAACTGTAACTCGTTACAGTTACATCAAAAAACAAAGTAATCAGATTACAGTTACATTTTATAAAAAGTGGGAATACTGTCAGGATTACAGTTGTTCATTTAAAATTAAATAAATGAGTATTTTGACGACATAAAGCTTTATTCATTCTTGATTTTAATTTTTGCCTGGTTGGTCATTAGATTAACTTTTATGGACTGCTGTCGTCTTGAACTCAATATGATGTGTCCGATGTATGATATCTATGATTAGTCCTACTTTATACCTTGTTTACTTTCTCCTGGCACCGCATTGCAAGTCTCCGCATTGCACGTAATTGTCCTCTAAAACCATCAGGAATTGGGTGAAAAGACTCAACTTGCAATCTCGCATGAGAAATTAGTTGATAAATTAATTGTCTTTTTTGTTTTTGATTAATCTCTGATGTAGATAATAATTTATATTAAAGTCACATTTTCCTATTCAGTTTTTGTCAACAAATAACAAACAAATGAATGCACAAAATAGTTCAGAGCAAACCTACCAGTGTTACAGTAGAAGTAATAAGCCGAAGAGCATGTCCAATCATCAAACGTAAGATAATTAGAATATGCACCAACACAGTTTTGATTCCACAAATCAAATCCCTGAGTAGCGAGTTTGGTTGAGGAAGTGACGTTGGCCCAATCTGACCACTTCCACGTGTCTCTGTAAAGTCCGATCCAGACATATACCCCCAAACTATATATCAACTTGGTTATCTGGTCATTGTCTTCTTGACTCCTAATGATAGCCAGGTCTGTATAGTGATCTCTGCAGAACTTCTGAGCATCAATCCATGTCTTTGTAGTCTTGATCAAAACCATTTTCTCTGTTGCGTTTGTTCTTCCTGTGGAAATTCAAAAATAGAGTCAAGGCGTTAAATTCATTTTCTCTGAGTATGAGCCTGTTAAAACAACAGCCAAAAATTTCCAGATTGTTCATTTTTATATTACATTTAAATAGTTTACATAGACAAAGCATGGATAAAATGAGTTTAAAAGGATAGTTCACCTGAAAATGTAAGCTTTATTATCATTATTTACTTCTAAGACTTTTTAATATACATGTTGTGGATGCACCTTGCGGTCGGAGGCAGAAAGGGCGACACTAGACATAATACACACGATAACCTAACACATATTACACACAAGCCTTTTATGCTCTCCCAGCATCATAGAAGTCCATATAAATGTGTGTTGTGTGTGAAAAGAGGGAACGTGCCCCATAATCTGTGCATGGTCATGGACTAGCTCTGTGACAATACACTGTAAAAAAAGATTTTTTGAAGTTGTAAACAAAGATTATTGAAGTAAATATTTGCAATTTTTAATTGAATGTGTTATTTGCCATTCCCTGAATGAAAATGGTTTCAAAGTAAATCCTACACCATTTTTTTTTTCTCAGTGTACAAACCTGGATGATTCCTTTCTTTTGTTTTCAGCAGAAGACACTAACACACTATTTTCACTTAGAAATTGCTAGTTTTTTTATTTTTTATTTATTGAATTAAGCATGAAAGCTTTCATTAAAAACTTGTATAATGTACTCCAATAATCTTTATATTACAACCTTGAAGAAAAATTATTATTATTTTTTTACAGTGCAGGTTTGAAATGACATGAGGGTCAGTAATTTTGGTTGAATTTTTGGGTGAATTATACCTTCAATATCTAAGTTTTATATGTTTTGAGAATTTTATAAATATAAAATTAAAATATCATGAAGTCTGGCATGGGCTGGGGGTTAAAAGTTAAGAACACTGTATGATTAACTGATTATATAAAAATAGAAGAAATATAAGATGGTGTCGTGTATACTTCTGTTAATAACGGTGTCAATATGTTAACCTGCAATGCTGAATCTCCAGTGCCATGGCACAAAAAAAAAAAAAAAATCGTATTTACTCAAGTGTAATTGCAGACTGAATGTGATTAGATAAAAAGACTGGAGTTGTTCTTATAAAAATAAATTAGTGTAGTTTAATTCACAAACTCATTTGGGAAGGTTCTTTTAATGATTCATTTTCGCTAAAATGAAATGTTCCTGGTTCTCTCATCTGAACTGCAAGTTGTCATTCCTTTCAGCATTTTCTGTATTAAAATAAAGCGATTTTTGTGTACTGAATCCTTGTGAACTTTATAATTTTATCATTACTGGCCAAAAGGTTATGACATTTTATATTACTTCAGCTAATTTTCAAGGCAGCATTTCCTATTTTCATTTAGTTTATCTTGATACACGAAAGTTACTAAAACTGAAATAAAAATGGTATATAGACATTTAAATATAACAAAATAACTAAAGTTTAAATAAATATGAAAACAGAAAATGTACAAATAAACAAAAGTAGTGCCCTGTGATTTCCGCAATGCGGAAAACGCAGATGGAATCGCAGAATCCAGTCATAAAAATGGAATTTACTGTATAATTAGGAATGTCACGGAATTTGTCAAATGAAGAATAAATCAAAAGTAGGTCAATGCACTTAAATGTGATATGGATTAGCGTCTGTGAATATTAAGACACAAAAAGACTATTTAAATATGAATCCTGCATGTTCTACACGTCTCTGTGTGAATGAATGGCGCAGAAGCGCAGTTTCATTTACTACACACACATTGAAGCGCGCCTCAATATATGAGTACGCATTTCATAGGGCATCTCAGTGATACTGAAATAATACTAGTTTATGATGTAAATTTTCACCCACCCCTATTGTCATTATATTAGTGTCTTCATTCATACACAGAATTAATGAGCATCAATAAAGAGTGATTAAACTTGTTTCTCACCATCATAACACACAAAATAATATGATTCGGTGCAGTAGAAATCCATCCAGCCTCCATCATAATATATAGCAGTGCACTCCTCTCCTTCACCGTAGTTATCTGGCTGGGCAAAACCCCAGGACTGGAACACCAGACTCTCATTGTTATAGGACCAGTGCCAGCTGTTGATGTCATTGTAGAGTCCGATCCAGGCAAAGCCAGAAAAGAGTTCTTCATCTGCAGCTTCTTGCAGACGCGTCCAGTTTTCATTACTCTGAACAGTGGCCAGGTCAATATGGTGCATCCTGCAGTATTTCTGTGCATTTCTCCACGTCATAGGCTGCTGGATCAGAATATACTCTTGTTGTACACACAGAGTTAATGACAGCAGTCCTGCGAGACAATACAGTCATCTTATTATTTTTCCTTCATAAAGTTTCCATTTGGCTGGCTTTATTTGTCCCAGTCATCTCATTTTTATTATGGCATCTAGTGTTGTCTCGATACTGTAATTTCTAACTCAATAAAGTAAAAAAAAAAAAAAAAAATCAAGAAAAAAATAAGTAAAAAAATCAATATTTGATATCACTTTCAAAGCCACAGGATAAAATTGCCACAGCAAAATTGGCCAAAATGAAAAGGTAGCTTACTGTATGGAGTTTAATTGTGAACAAAAGTTATGTTTACATTTATTCTCAAGCTCTAACAAACATGTGGAAAGTATTTCCTTCCCCATTAAAGGGTAGATGAATATCACAATAAATATCGGTATCATATTATATGATAAAATATTTTGTTAATATTTCATAATTATAGTATTTTAGTTTACTGTAGTAAAATTACAATGTGTATAGAGGTATGCAATATGACCAAAATATCATGATATGAGTACTTTTATTTCATGGTAATGATATATATTATAGCCTAGTTATGTTTGCTTTAAATAAGGTATTTATGATTAGGGCTGGGTACCATTCACATTTTAACCGAGTACCTGAAATTCAGTGCCGGTACCCAACGGTACCTTTTTTCAGTACTTTACTCTCTGTGTAATATCAAAAAAGTTCATGTCAGTGTAAAAATAAGTCCAAAACTCTCAATTTCAATATTTTGAACAATCTTTTTATTTATTTATTTATTTTTTCAGAAATTCTTGTTTTAATTTTTCTGAAAATCAAATGAAGGCATTAACATTTATTTATTTTTAATCAAATGAAAATTAAACCCTTTTATTTTTGGCAAACAAACAGAGGTTTACTGTTAAAATTAATACATGAAAGAAAAATTGTGTGAATATTCCTTTAAAATAATTTTTTAATAACTGTTTTTTTTCTATAATTAAGTGGTTAATCTGGTTGTAATAATTGTTTTATTTAAATTTGACAGAAAATGGAATATTTAAAGATGTGCATTATACTGTACAAAAGTAATACAAGAGTTCTATATTTCTGTTACATATTAAACCATACCTTAATTTTGGCAGGTTGCTATGATATAATGCTAGTCTTCTCAAATGAAATGGTAAAATTCTCATGAAGTGACTCTCGCAGCAGCTCTAGAGATTAAAGTTCATGTGTTCATGTCGTCATATAGTGAGACGCAGAGGCCTAAAATCACCACAAGGGTCACGCATGCTTCAGTATTTGTGTAGTAAACAAAGCTGTCTCTCCGCCATTCATACAAGCGGAACATGCAGGATTCATATTTAAACTGTCTTTTTGCATTTTAATATTCACAGACACTAGTTCATATTGCGATTCGAATTAAGTGACAGATCTACTTTTGATTTATTAATCCAAAAATTGACAAATTCCATGGCATTCCGCACTATAAAGTAAACTCTGTTTTTATGAATGGTCACAGGGTCTCTGTCTCTCTCTCTGTAGTATATGCGCCCAGATGCATTCTCAGGTACCGGAATTTGGCACTGATTGATTTAATGTGAATCGGAGTTTAGTACCCAACCCTATTTATGATATCAACATTTTTGATACCAAAAATTGCTAGAACATGTAAATTGGTAAAATAATCTGTGAATCACATGCATGCCAAACTGTGGGGTCTGGTCCATATGTATCACGGATCAACCACGATCCATTGAACCCTAATATATGACCGATCAGAACAATCTTTCATTTACTAATTGAACATTTAATTTACATGAAATTGTCAAATTGCTACTCCATAGCCATCACATACAACAAAAATACAAAATAATTACAACAACCATTAATGTGCAATAAATAACAGCTCTGTACACATTTTTCCGCAGAAAGTTCTTCTGACCCGGTAGCAACTCTTCCACAGCCCGATACTGGGTCGTGACCCGATGGTTGGGGACTTCTGGTATAATCAAATGTAGAAAATCACTGCATATTCTTCACTGTCAATTAAATATATATCTTCTTATTAACGTTACAAAAGTGATTTAGATTTTTTTCTCTCTTTTGTTATTTGATTAACATGAATGACTTCTGTCACTTTAAGAGCTGCCCGGATCCAATATACTCTTACACGTGTTTTCTGTCTCAACCTGTGTTTACGAGTATATGTCTTAATTTCTTAAAGGGTTACTCCACCCCAAAATGAAAGTTTTGTCATTAATCACTTACCCCCATGTTGTTCCAAACCCGTAAAAGCTTCGTTCGTCTTTGGAACACAAATTAAGATATTTTTGATGCATTCTGACAGCTCTCTGACCCTCCATAGACAGCAATGTAATTAACACGATCAGCGTCCAGAAACGTAGCAAGGAGATCGGTAAAATAATTACGCTTCAATTTGAACAAAAACAACGTATCCGTGTGGTGCGCTTGACACAGAACAGTGTACACTGTTTGCGTTCAGTGGATACTCTCCAAAATGGCACTAAGGTGATGTGGAGGAGACGGATTGTTGAATAAAGTCGTTATTTTTGTTTTCTTTGCGTACAAAATGAATTAATTAACGTGTTAATTACATTGCTGTCTATGGGAGGGTCAGAGAGCTGTCAGAAATATCTTAATCTGTGTTCTGAAGACGAACAAAGCTTTTACGGGTTTGGAACGACATGGGAGTAAGTGATTAATGACAATTTTCATTTTGGGGTGGAGTAACCATTTAATTTGCCAGATTTAAACCCTCAAGCATGGCTCAGTGCCATTTGGATATTACAGGAAAAAAAAAAACTACTAGCCACATTTATAAACATTATTAAACATAAGTCAATTGAAGTAAGTAATAAGAACAAATAAACAAAGTGCAACCAATGGCACAAATAAATACATCAGAACAAACATACAAATGAAAACAATGCTTTAAGTTCTTCAGGCAGGCCTTACAATGATTTTCTCTCTGTCTTTGGTTGTTCGAATAACATTAATGACACAGCTCTGTCACTTTAAGACAGAATGGATCGAACAGTGATACACATGTAACTTCCTCAGCTGTTTACATTCCCTTAAGACATCACCGACTGTGTTTACGAGGATACTCGCCAAGACAGGTATTTTGTTATAATTTGACATTTATCTTTGTGAACAAGAACATGTGAAATAGAATGTGACGAGTTTTGCTGAGCGAGTGACAGGAGGCGCAGATATGGAAGACTGCGGTGTGCGTGAACTCTCTATCTTAGCCGATATCGGTATATCGATATTGCAGAAATGCGATATCGTACTTATTCAAATATTTCAGAGATTTTTGACAACACTGCTGACACCTACAGTTTGTTTGGACATTCTAATTAATAATAACAGATCTGAATTATTGAGTTGATTAGATTGACCTTAATTCTCTTTGTCTCACTCTTGCCAACAAAGTTTTTTTTTAAAATTTTAATAAAATAACCACAAGAATATGCAAATATAATTTCTTTTGTAATGTTGTTACATATTTTAAAGTTTTGCATAATGTTTTACCTGAAAGAAAAAGCAGATGAATCCAAATTTGGTCCATCACTTTGCCAGTGGTTTTTGTTTCTGGAAAAATATAAAAACACAAAAGAATCCCAAATTAGTTCTCTAATAGTCTGTACTATCTGCATAGTTGATGAATTGGCATGATTGTTTTTTAAAGGTTTAAATTATATATTTGTATGAAGAGAGAAAAAAAAAACATAAAATGGAAAAAAATACTAAAGTTATGTTTCATTACCAACAATATGATGTGAAAAGTACAGCGTAATTTGTAATCAGTCGTTCATCCCTTATGAATGAAAGAGCACTAACCTGTTAAACTGCTCTGAGAGTGAACTGATGAAATGTTGGCCTACCTTCAGTGACAGCGAGTTCTCAGGATGTTTCTGAAGTTCCCAATCTTGTGCTCCTTAAATGGGTTCATTATGTTAAGAAGGGAATTTCACAGTCTGATATGCAAAGTGTGTCCTGTATTGTTTTTTTGTGGTTCCTCCTTAATTTGTGTTTTGGTGGATCATCTTAGGACACTCATTATCATATGATTCCTCATTATACTTGTAAAGTAGATGTTTCACATTTAGACTGAATCTTTGAATGACAGCCGTCTATTAGTGTAATATCCGAGAATATCGCAGAAAATAATTGTGCCCTCTCTGTATATTTATGAATTAAATGTTCCTTGATTTAGTGTCTGCAAATGAATGACCTCAGATTGATCTCAGAGCCTGATTGAAGATGCTCAATGGCTGATCATGCATAAATCTGCTTTAAAACATTAGACAGATGATAGTAGTCATGATTTTCTGAGTGGTATAAGAGTCAGAGTGTATCTTTCACACAATCTTGACCTGATTAAATAATAAAAATAGATAAACAGATTTATTTAAAGTGGGACGATATCACTTTAATTGTTTTGGGTGGCTTTGTGGTGTGTGTAATCTTAATAAAGCTTTATTTTTCAGTTTAAATGTCCTTCATGTAAATGGTCGCATTCAAGTCTATGCAAAACAAACACCGTCACCTGAGACAGATCGTACTTCATGTACAAACATTTGCAAATGTTTTATTCAGAAAATACACTTTTAATCTTTTAATCTAAAGTTAACTTTACATTTACATGTACACCTTTGACAGACACTTCTGTCCAAACCGACTTGTATTGCATTCAAGGTACACATACATTTGATCAGTTCTTGCATTAAGTGGATAAAATCACACGTTTGGTCAGAGCCACAATTTTGATGATGTGTTTGTATATGCAAAACATTAGAAATGTGTTTCTTTGTCAGTTTTCAGGTCAGGTGTATTTGTGTAAATATTGTGTGTTTGTGATTAGTAGAGTATGTTTTTAGATCTTGCCAAATTCAATACCTTTTTAAGCTCTTCAGCAGTTATTTTCCTGTGCAAATGCTAGTAGGCGTGTGCTTGGCCCTTCTCCTGGAAATTTAGAGTACAGAAACAACAAAATAATAGCATTTTATAAAAAGAGATGTTATATTTTGTAATTTACAAATGTAGACATAATACTATTAATTTTATGGCAGTGACAAGCCGTCAAAAATACTTTCGGTTTTTAAAATTAACTATGAAGTTATATTACTGTCAAAAACTTCTGTAAAATATATTTAGTATTTCCTCCATATCACACTTTTTTGGGACCGAATTTTGTTGATGAACAAAAAGGGTGAATCACTCGCTGCTCTTGGCTGAATAACTTTTGTAGCTTTAATAATGATCAGTTTTTTTTGTAATTAGTACTTTAAATACTATGCAGTAATTATTTTTACATTTGCTTATTCAGTTTATGTATGTTATTTCTTGAAAGCTTCTGTTGAATAGATTTAAAATGAAAAAAGTGTACAGCACTGTTCATTTCATTTGTTTCTTATTGTATTCATTAAACTGTTTGTTATTTGCATCGTTCTTATTTTTCAACTCAAACCTCATCTTGATCTGATCATGTCACTGAAGAACAATAAGGCTGCAGGCATTGACCAAATCCTTGCAGAATTTCTGAAATATGACGGTAATCAAATAATATGGTAGCTGACAAACCTATTCAGTGACTGCTGGGAAGCCGAACATGTGCCAGAAGCGTGGAGGAAAAAGAGTCAAAATACCGAAGAAAGGTAATTTATCTGACTTTGACAACAGGTGAGGGATTAGTTGGATTTTGCCCCGTTCGATCCTGCAGTGAGCAGATCTTCACCTGCTGCAACATCATCGTTGAAATTCAATGCTTTGTTCGAAGAAGGCACTTAACAGCATTCACAGAATCTCTCTGGAACATTGCACAAAGCAGCACTTTATCTTTATGAATTCCTGCAACACTGATTTCTTCACCGTCGAAACTGGAGTCAGGCAAGGCTGTTCTCTTTTACCTGTTCTTTTTCTCTCGGCCATGGATTTTGTAATGCGATAAGTAATGGATGTGATGAATATTGGATTTCCATGGAACCTCCAGGCCCGACTGACCGATTTGGACTTTATAGATAATAATGCATTGACTGCAGAAGCGCAGCCTATGCTGCATGAAGAAGACCAAGGCCATGTATGTGGACAGCACCAGACCAGATGCATCGATCACTATCAGTGACCAGAACATCAAATATGTTGAGAAATTTACCAACCTTGGCAGCCACTGCAACACTGAAGCAGACATCAACTACAGAATTGGCAAAGGCTCCGGAGTCCTCCAGAAAATGTGCCTAATCTGGTCATCAGCAGTGACCAACCGCAAGCTGAAAATCCAGCTGTTCAATAAAATCATTATCCTTGTCACTATATATACCAGTGAGATGCCAGGAAGATCACCGTGAAGACTGTTCATAGGCTCAATGGGTCTCATTCACTAAGCTTGCGTACGCAAAAATTTGTGTTTGAAACCTGCGTACAAACGTTTTCACGAACAATTCATGATTCACTAAAACTTTCGTACTAAAATTTATTCTAAATTTAAGAAAAAATATGGGAACAACTGAAAGCACATACGCAAAAATTACACTCTGGTCGGTCTTAATGACCTGTATAATATATATTAGGACAAAATGTATGTTTCTTCTCAGGACAATAGTTAAATATTATATATAATTAGGTGTATATGTAACGACAATAAAATGTGTATTTAATCTTAAATATTTAATCATATACAATGAAGGAGTAAGAAAAGGTGCGTTAGAATATAGCTTGTGCCACGAGTTTTCTCAGAATAGCAGCAAAGTTACGCTACAGCAGGCTAATGAAAGCTCTGTAAACTGGGTCTTTATAAAAGGTTTTTTATTGTGTATGAAATGATTTTGAGGACTTCGCATTCCTCAAAGATCCGGCGAAAGCTCGTTTGTAGACAGCATCACGTGGGGCTGTGTGACGAAAGGCTATAAGGAAAGCATGTGCAGAAAGCCCTTATATGGAGATGCAAATGACTAACCTCGTGCACGCGGCGACTCATTTAGTCATTGCCAAATTCACTAATATTAGGACGAGGGTAAGAACAAATTCATGTGCGTACGCATGTTGTGAATTAGGTGGAAAGTTTTCGTGAGAAGTTCGAATGTGCGTATAATACAAATAATCTATGCAGTTATTAGTGAATGAAACCCAATGTGTTCCAGCAGCGCTGTTTTCGCGAAGTCCTGCAGGTCACATATTGCGGCCACGATACAAATGAGGAGATCCTTCAGCATTCAGACTTGCGAAAATTACAAGACATTGTCGCAGAGCGCAGACTACAACTTGCTGGTCATGTGTTACGTATACCCGATCATTGCCACCCAAAGACTGCAATACATTGGATACTAACTGTGGGTAAGGGCCCACATGGAAGACATGGTACCAAACATTCAAGAAAGATCTGCAGAGTATTAACATCAAGTGGAAGATGTGGACACAATCGCAGCTGATCAGGGTCGCTGGAGGGATGTTGTTGCCCAATGCGCAAATATGCACAGCAGGACATAAGACTAAATTCTTATTTTTAATAACAAAGGTAACAAAAAGATCTCTATTGTGATTATTAATATACAGTAGTCAACATTTGAAGTGGATGAGAAAAGTTCATCAAATTTGTCCTAAGACAAGAACGGGTATTGTTTTTATTTTAGGATATCTTTGATGAAAGGTTTTGATCCACTTCAAATGTTGACTACTGTAGTAATTATTTATAAATAATTGGAGAAAAAGATGTCGTCATGCATCAAGAATTGTTTTATAATCAAATTGTTACCCTCTGAGTCATAATTGTATTGTGAGGCTAGTGAAGATTCTCACCTTTAGATGCCATATTCTAGTGATTGAGCTACAGAAATGTAAAGATCAGCAAAATATATTCTGTAATGTTAGAGTCTATCTATATATGTTCAGCTATATATGATGTGTAGCTATAGATATTAAAACTTTGTTGTATCATTAGATAAACATTACAGATAATGTAGTTTATCAGAATAATGTAGGTTTTTTTCAGAGTGTTTTGGATTGACTTATTAACTGATTTCCCTATCTCACCTGGTTTGGCTTGATTAGAGATTATTTGCTTCTTGTCTTTGAATAAAGTGTCCTTGTGAAGGTCAGGATGGAAATCAGTGTCTCAGGATGGAAATTTTCACAGTCGGCTGGGTTATTTGATGTACTCTATTTGCTGTGTGGCAGAAACTACTGCTTAAACAATAGAGAATGCAGTGTGCAAGAATAAATGTATTCGCATATCAAAATCAATGAGATATTGAGGTCTTGTGAAGCAAAACGATTGGTATGTGCAAGAAACTAAGCATTATTTACAACATTATTACCCATTATTATAGCCCAACATTTGAATGAAGGGGTCAAATGAACGTCTTTATGGTTTCTCATGGCTAATGTAAAACGGTGGGCTGATGAAGGCTAGTTTATTCACTTTATATACATGTGAAACATCCACATCACACATCGTTATTGGGTGTTTTAATCATTTAATTGCACGTATGTGTCAGGGTTCTGTCGTGTGTGTCATGTGTTCCTACCTCTTGTGTCCTTATTTGGTATGTTTCCTGTCCTTGTTTCAAGTGATTATTAGTTAAGTCTGTCCAGCTGTGTTTTGTCTGATTAACCTGTGTATATTAGTTCATGCCCGTTCAGTTTCGTGTTGTCTGGTCTACTCGTTACTCCCCGGTGTTCCTGTGTCTGCCTTGCCTTGTCTTGCCCTGATGTCACCACAATGTTACCACATTGTGTGATTACATAAATTATCGAGTGAATCGAACAAGTTCATTTACTCGCTGCTGAGTGGTTTGCGATTTTAGTGCTATGTAGCTTTGTTTTCTGATGGAATCTCTATCTCACTATCACTCTATGTTGTTTAAAACTGCTAAAATACAACTTAATTATCACCATTTTTCTGATATTATCTATCAAAATAATTTTAATGCTAAACACTTCACACCTAACCCTAATGCTAAATGTAAATCAGCGCTGATGATGTTTGACTTTGCCAGTCAGAAATCACTCAAAATAACATTAAAGAGGTGTGTGAACTTGCAAGTATGATGTCAGACACTGTAATATATGTGTATATATATATATATATATATATACACACACATTTTCTTCAACCTGATCATTTCTGCACCAAAATACACATTAAAATACACATTGACACGAAAATGTAGTAATTTCACCATAGACGTTTATAATTTAAAGTCTATTGTGTTTCACGGTCTGCACATGACTTTTTATCCAGGGTAAAACAAGGAAAACCACTCCTTGCCTCACATTTAGACAAAGTGACATAATGGATTGCACTCGTCTCTTAGTGGAGGTGAAAAAACATGAAGTTCTTTATGACTTTTATACAAGATTTCTTGTATAAATATTTAAAAATGAAATAAAAGACGAGAGTCGGCTGTTGTAAGTTTTCATTTAAAATGTTTGTGATTTTAACATAAAGCCTAGACTGTTATGGTGTGTCGTAAGAAGGCAGATGGAAGCAGAAGGTGCAGTTCCAAGTAAACACAGGCAAAATAGTGAAGGAACACACAACTTAACAACATAGAGGACAAAGGCTAAGGGAGAAGTGAGGGTTTAAGTAGGGGAGCAAACAAAGGACCTGACGAGGTAATTAATCATAGGTGAACAGAATGATAATCAGGAAACTAAGGAAAACTAGGTCAGACGGGAACAGGCCAACTGAAAAAACAATGAAAACTGGGACAAAAACCAAACTTAACCCTAACATAGAAGTGGCACTGTGCTTTTTGTCCAGTGTGTAACTGCTATATTTTGTTATTTTAATTAAATAATCAAGTGTTCTAAAAAAATATGATATTTTTTTACTAGTGGGTGCAGGACACTATAGTTGATTTATGAGAATGAGAATGAGCTTTATTGGCCAAGTATGTTTACACATACGAGGAATTTGTTATAGTGACAGAAGCTCCACAGTGCAACAGAGAGACATCAACAGGACAGGACACAGATAATAAAAGAATAGTAAACAAATATACAAATAGGCAATGTACAAAACAGCAAAAACACAATATATAATATAGACAAATATGTGTGTACAGGTCTGATATGTGCAAATATGAGCAAATATATTGGAAAAATGTGTGTACAGGTCTGATATGTGCAAATATGAGCAAATATATTGGAAAAATGTGTGTACAGGTCTGATATGTGCAAATATGAATGGGAAAAAAAGGGGAAAAAAAGGAATAAATAAAAATAAAGAATAAGTAAGTGTGGTGAATAAATAGTAGAGTTGTGTGTTCCGCGTTTTATTGTCAAGTGTTCATGAGATGGATTGCCTGAGGGAAGAAACTGTTCCTGTGTCTGGTCGTTCTGGTGCTCCAGAGCTCTGTAGTGTCGACCAGATGGTAACAGTTCAAAGAGGGAGTGTGCTGATGTGAGGGGTCCAGAGTGATTTTACCAGCCCTTTTGCTCACTCTGGATAAGTACAGTTCTTGGAGAGTGGTGAGGGTTGTACCAATGATTCGCTCAGCAGTCCAGACTACCCTCCGTAGTCTTCTGAGGTCAGATTAGGTAGCTGAGCTGAACCAGACAGTTATTGAAGTGCAGAGGACAGATTCAGTGATGGCAGAGTAGAACTGTTTCAGCAGCTCCTGTGGCAGGTTGAATTTCCTCAGCTACATGGCTAGCACAACCTCTGCTGGGCCTTTTAACCTGTTAAATCTTCCAGGACGCCGACGCATCCGAACGCTCTTGTTGCACATGTCATTGTTTAGGAATAGAATAAATGAAATGGGACAAAGTTAATCTTGACAAACTATATATCATTCTGTAGGTCTAAGCGTCAAGCATCGATGATAGATCGCTGTTTTTCAATTGAAAGCTTATAAGGAACGTATTTGCTAAATTTGTGTAAGCAGTACACATCAAAACATGCAGAATAAAAAAGCAGTACGTACCATTATCATTGTAATAATGAGTCACAGACACATCCACTGCTGAAATCCCGGTTTAGTTAGAAAGGCAAGGGTCCACAGAACAACATTTCATCGAGCACTTTTAGTCCAATGAAACAATAACGTTGTAATATATGGATTGATATTCCTTTGTTTACGTTTCATTTCTTCGGGAGAGTTATTGTTTGTGTCCATTATGGAATAAATTACACTCAAAAACAGCGTCTTGGTGGTAAAAAAAAAAACACGGTTTTGTAGCATACAGTTTTACAAACAGAATGAAACCATCAAAAAAAAAAAAGTCACAGATACACGGAATATTGTTTATTTGAATTTGGCGCTCTCTCGTGACGCCGCGTGATGCACGCTGTGACGCTCCTGTCATCTTACGGGGGCGTAACTTAGCGATCGCCTTTTTGCACAAATAAGTATTTTTCTTTCTTTTTTTCAACATTTATCATATGTGTGTGTGTGTGTGTGTCTTGTGTAGAACGTGGCTGTATCTGCATGATTACCATCTCTATGAACGCACATCAGCGTGTAATTACCGACTTTATGACGGCTATCAGAATGCTGTCAATGACCGGCTATTATTGATGATATGTATTATTATCATCTCTATGGACTCACATCAGCCTATGATTACTGACTGCAATCAGTGTGAATGTCTGGCAATATCAGTTTATCTCTGGCAGTCAGAGTATTGAGTATGTAGGCTACTACACACAAAGCAAATTCTTCTTTTTTCTATTTTTTTTTCTTTTTTATTACTCAAATTATTCTTATTGTATTTTTAGTGCTCAAATAAATCACTTATATGATGTCTAAAATTCTGTCTATTATTTTATAATTGAAAAACTATGTATAATGACTAAAATAGTTTGTGGAATTCTTCAATACATTTGGTGGTAATTTTCATCAAACAGGAGGTGGGAGAGGGGGACTAGAAATATTCTCAGAAAAATGTTTGCAGGAATCTCATTTTTTATGGGATCGTCTTCAAATATAAACTCATTAGACTTGTGACTTTCAACCCATTAATTTCTGGATTGCTCCAGGACTTATTTCATGTATTTGTTTATGAAATAAAAAAAAACATTCAGTGTCGTAAAACATTTTCTAAGGCACTTCAAAGTCTATAACTTTTTATTTTTTTGAGCATTATCAACTCTGGATGATGGATAGTAAAGCCTAGAGTGTCTTCTTTCCAAAGATACCTAAATTGTGTGTGTAGCACATTATTGTCAGGAACTTTTTCAAAACGGCAATAAAACTCGTTCAAATCGTCTGCCAGTTGTTGATTCTCCAGAGTGCTGGGGGATGGTGTCTTGTAACTGGTGATATCTTTCATACCTTTCCACACTGAAGCAGGATCGCTGGAAGATAATTTGTTCCTTAGCTTGTCAGAATAATTCCTCTTTGCCACTCTGATCTCCTTTTCCAGTGTGTATTTGGCATGTTTGTACAAGACTTTTATCCTCTTCTGTAAGCATCTTCTTTGGCCTGACGGAGCTGTCTGAGTTTTACAGTGAACCATGGTTTGTCATTGTTGTAGATTAAATGAGTCTTGGTAGGAATGCACATGTCCTCACAGAAACTGATATAAGATGTTACAGTCTCTGTGAGCTCGTCCAGATCGATTACAATCAACCAACCATTATGTAAGTGAGGATAGCAAAATAAAGTAAACTGTGACATATTATACCCAAAAATTCTTCATACAATGCTACCAGTGAAACTGATAAAAATTTGGGACCAAATATTATTCAGACACTTTGACCTGACCATGTTTTGCTTAAGTGTTTTTTTCTTTTCAACCTTTTTACACCACAGACTGAACAAAATTAAGCATTGTTTAGTAATTGGTCATCAAGGTATTGATAGTTTTGAATATATATATATATATATATAGTTTCAGAATTTTTGGTTGATTGTAATCCATTACATACCTTTCTGTCAAAATTATCTGACATTATCAAGATGAATTTGTTCTGACAATTTAACTCTGAGTTCTTGTCATATTTTATGACCATTTTCTGAACTTATAGCGAATAAAGAGTGATAATGTGAGAAATGTTGATGGTGTCTGAATAAATTTTGGTTTGGCTGTATGTAATTTCAGTGCTATGGCCGATATTTTAAAAATGGACATCGTTAAGCATGACTGTTGATGGTAACACTTTACAATAAGAGTCCTTTTGTAGCATTAACATTAAGGTTGATAAAAGCTGTAGAAGTATTGTTCCTTGTTAGAGCGTGAATTTCAACATTTACTAATACATTTTTTAAAGTTGCTTCTGTTAACATTAGTTATTGAACTATGAATTAACTTCAATGATCAATATATAGGGTAAGTTTACCCTTTAAGCCCACTTTCAACTCTCAAGTCAAATTAAAAAGAGAGAAAATCATATTTTATGCTGGTCATAATTTTATCCAATCCAGTGATTTATTACTTCCCTGACTTTTTTTTTTTTTTTTTTTAAATTGCATACAAATCACATTTGGCAAAAACTTTGGTGTTTCAGTACCCTCCAGAAATCAACACATTTGTGCAATTTTCAGCCATTTCTTTAAGTACACTGATATTATGTCAAATAAGAGATACATGTATTGTTTTTTTGTTGTTGTGTAATATGCATAAGAATACAATTACCCTGCCTCATTGTTTTATGTATTTAGTAATTAATATAATATGTCTAATAGTGTATTATTTTGTTTATTTCCTGGAAAAGCCTCATATGGGCAATTATGTAACCGCTATTAAGGAAAACACTACACATGTTGTTGTAACTGCTTTATTGGGAAAGTAGTTTATTAAGAAAGACACCATATATGCTATTGTATTTTTTTCACTGAGAAAATGGTTTATTAAGTAAAACACCACACATGCTATTATTTTAAGCATTTATTGAGAAAATGTTTATAACATGTATTATAGCTAGAGATGAAACATGTATTAGCAAGAGCATTGAAGAAAAAAGAAGGTGGGCATTACCTGGTGTGTTTCAGATGAAGAGTAGAAGACAGCAGAGCAAAGAATCCCGAAGAAGAAAAATGAGAAGATGCAAGGCCTTTTATAAACAACTTCTGAGGGGATTTCCAGTATAATGTCACAAGACATTGGGATCCACCTGCTGTCTATAAGACACTGAAGTGCGATGATGAAATCAGATGCTGCTTCGAGACCACATGAAGAGCTCTCCGGCACCAGAATCATCGCTGATATTGCCTTGAGCAAACAACTTTTTCATATTTATACTTTATTAATACTTATATATAGTAGTTGTAGAATATTTGTTCTGCTTACTCACTAATTGTAATAATAAACTGACTTGTATTTATATAACACAAGTCTGCCTCCCTGGCATTGATTTATAGCTAAGCCAGAACAGACCACGGAGAAGTCTTCTGTGACCTGTTTTGTAAGTATGAACTTAGATGCTTATGAGATAGGACTGATTTGACTTTCTTTACCTAACCTAAGAATAAATAAAACAAGGTAGAAGGTGTAGGAAATTTAGCACCATAAAACATTGTGTATGAACAAATAGAACTTTATAATTTTCCTTTAAAAGGGTAGATGAGTTTTTTTGGCTTGTGCGCAAAGCTAATTTCAAGGTCAGACTTACTGAAATATAGACTGCCGAAGAGTTGATGCTCATCAGGGATGAGAGAGCTTCCTCAGTTCAGCGGTTGAGAGTGAGAGTCTTTCAAAGTGTCTTCAAGTAGACTGTAAACAAGAAGCTAGGCTATGATATATAGTACATCAACTAATTGATGCATTTTCAAATGAGAGAGACATCTTGCATTTTAACGAATTATTTATTATTTCTTTCTTATAAACCATATAAATATCTATGAAAAACACCTAAACTTAGATTTTGGTGGGCTCAATGGGTACACTTATCCTAATTAATATTTAATATGAATGTTTTTCATTTACAAAGTATGGTTTAGTACAGTTTTTTTTTTTTTTAAATAGTAAAACACTATCATTCAGTATCCATTTTAAAAACTGTCGGTTGATTACACTGTATCTGCCTGGGATGCGTTTCCCAAAAGCATCATTAGCTAAGTTCCATTGAACTCTATTGGTAATGACAGAACTTGCGACCATAGCTGCTTTTGGGAATTGCACCCCAGTGTGGTCCAACCTAGCTATCAGTTTCGGTAAAATCCACTATTGGTTGACCTCTAGTATATAAAGCGCTATATAAATAAAGGTGACTTGATTATTCTCAAAATGCGCAGCCAAGAACCAAGGTTTCAGCTAAAAATCTACATCTTAGATGGCCTGAGGGTGAAAAAATGAACAGCAAATTTTCATTTTTGGCAAACTGTCCGTTTAATTCAGCAGTCATGTAGTTACCTTCTCAGGAAAAAAAAAAGAAAAGGTTATTTTGCATTTATAGTCTTAATTTTGTGTTAATGTCTTGGTATTTGGAAGTCTTGGCAGATAAGGAGATTAAGAAACGATTGAAATGACTTATGATTTACACAGTCATTCTCACTGGAAATGGAAGGTCAGGTCGAGTGCATTGCATTGTGGGATGCCACTGCTTTCCATAGCGTGTGCTAGAGCCCTGCGCGGGACTGTTTTCTTAAACCCACACCCGCCCGCTCCCGCTGAATTTCTGACCAGGACCGCCCACTCCCGCAACCTGCGTGTTCCACTCCCGCCCGCGGACTTTCTCTCAGAACTTGTAAAAAAACGTCGGCTACATAAATACTCAAATATACTCGTTCAACTTAACATCCAGAATAGCAAGCTTTAAACATGATTGCGTTTAAATAAGATGAAGTAATGCTAAACCAAAGCACCACACGACAAACATTAGGTATTTTTTATTAGTGTTATAAAACATTAACCATTAAAACAAAAGCACAAATAGCAGCACCTCAGTTTTTAAAAGTAGCCTACTGCTTGATACACACGCACCAAACGATTTACTAAACAAACAGTTTAAAGGTCATTGCACACCCAGTCCGAAATTTTCGCACGTTAAAAAATAAATAGGACCTCATGTTGTGTCAATCACGTTTACACACTGCCTCTGAAACATTCGTTCGTCATAAAAAAAAATTGGATCAGGTTCGAGTTTCTGGGTTTTCACATCCATAGCATGCATTTTGATAGGAAAGGATGAGAAAAACGAAAAATCGGAAAAACGCACGCAAAAATTTCGGACTCGGTGTGCAATGACCTTAACTGTTAACAAAAAGTTTAAGTAAGCTAAATAAGACAACGAAAAATATGAAATAGCTTTAATTTAAGTAAATAAACACACAGAACTTAGAAAATAGGTATGTGGTCTCAGGGCAGAGGAGCCAGATTTATGTCCTTGTGCACGCAACTTAAGAAGTTTACCTCTTTCCCATTTTTTTTCAGTGACAATTGAGAATTGTTTCCAGATGTCTGACTTGACTTGACTTGCCTTGCCTTTCCTTGCCTTAACTTGCTTTTGTCAAGTAAACAGCTGCTTTAATTTTCTTCTCAACTTAATGTGTTGACTCCATTTCTATTACACACCAAATCCCACCGTTCCCTGCGAGTCTCCCACGATATTTTCTGACCGCCCGCTCCCGCCCGCAGCAAAGGTAAAGCCGCCCGCTCCCGCGAGATTTGCGTGGGAGCCCAAACCCAATGCAGCCCTCTACAGTGTGCCATAGTTGTGTTCAAGTCAAGTCCAAATTCACACAAATTCAAGTCCCAGTTCACAGTTCTTTCTCATGAATAAAGTTTATTGTCTGAACAGCATGATGGAAGCTGAAGGCAGCAGGAGCTCAGAATGATCAGATGATATTTCTTCAGCCCTGCTCCTGAAGATCTGCTTTTTTACAAATCGCCATCATTTTCCATGGATTTACTGTAGTAACACTAACTGCACCATGGTATTGTGGCAGAAATGTGGGTATTTGTATCAAATTTTATTATATTATTAATGTAGACATGAATTAAATGTATTAAAGAAGTAATGGAATATAATTACAGTATTTTTGTGATTAAGCTATAGCATGTGTGCATTTATACTAAATGTTTTTAGACTACTGTTTTTCATACAAATACCTAAAAACCATATAGTTATATTTTTACCATGGTATCAAGGTGCTATATGTGTGGTTTTAACTGTTTATCATGATTTAAATGTATACTAATATGGAAGACCAATGATAAATAATGATCTAAGACTAAATAACTAATTTCACCATATAAAAATGAGGTTGGTACAGTTTTTTCAGATGTTCCTGATTTTGATAACGAACAAAGATTTACATCTGCATCCTAACTCAAGCTACTACTATCAAATGTGCATTTCTAAGAGACAAAAAGTAATAGTATTATTAATATTATCAGGTAACACAAACCTGTTTCTTGATTTGAGACAATATCACTCATTATAACATGCAGAATCTAAGAAATATATATTTTTTTATTAAGATATCCAATTTGTTAAGGAAAATAAATGGTCTGGTTTCTACAACTTTAACATCGGAGCAAAAATCTGGCTTTAAATTTTAAAGATTTGTCATTTATCGTGATAATTATCAATATCAACTATTATGAAAAAAAAAAAAAAAAAATATTGTGATACTTTTTGGTTATAATGCCCAGTCCTAAATCCAACCATATTCAAATACATCTGAACCAGCTGATGAAGATCATCAGGAACAGGACTGAGAACTGCTTTACATAGTGGAGTTCAAGCAGCAGAAGGTCAGACACAGCACCCTCTAGAGGACTCATCAGGCCAGAGGAGCAGAAAATCTGGCTTTATTCTGAGTTAGAGACCAATCAGTTCTTCATGGTTAAATGACTCTATTTGTGTCTCATTTATGAACATGTTTTGCTTGTAAATGCATCAGATTGTGGATGTAAAATGGGTTGTGAACAGCAATTTATATTGGTTTTAAATGTTTTATTAATAATCATTTATCACATCTATACATCATCATAGTGTATAGACTGTAGATTAATGAAGAAGAAAAAAAAAAAAAAACCTTCTCATTTTTTCTTATTTCTATGTCATTTTCTCATCATTAGGAACACATATTTTGTCCATTAACATTGCATTTTCCAATCAAATTAGACAGTATTTTAATTTTGTAATTTCAAGTAAATCTGTAAATTATCCTGCAGTCTAAAGAGAAATACAGTATATTGACAGCATCAGGTGAGGTGCAGCATTTGTTGTCTGTCACATTGTGAGGTTTTTTACCTCAAGATTATTGCATAATGCTTTGGTACTTAAAGGCAGGGTATGCAGTTTTTCAAAAAGGTTTTAGAAAACTGAGTCGGGGCCGAGTCCCACAACAAACGTGTAGCCAATCAGCAGTAAGGGGCGTGTCTACTCGTGATGTGGAGGAGAAAGCGTTCAGTGAACAGCCGAGCCGAGCGACAGATGGTGGATAAAAAACAAAAAGAGGAAAACGACTGCGGAACGATAAGGCAAGAAGTAGGACCCGTGTAAATATTGGATCAGCTTTCCAGCGCTGGAGAGAACTCAAGGAGCGGAAGGCCTGCGATCGGACGCCGAGGTTGCTTTGTTTCTTCTTGATAGGTGAGTAACACCGTATCTACACCGGACAACAGCTAAAGCCTGCCTACACTGGACACGTGTATTTCAGGCGAGAATGTAGTTGTTTAAAACTCAAATCTGCGGTTTATTTATAAAAACAGAGCCTATTTGAAAATGAATAGAGGCAGTGGTGTTTGATATATTTCGTCTGTAAATACAGTGAGGAAGATTGCAGCAGCCGAGGCGAGCTGATGTTATCAAGTATGCTGCTCTTTGCAGAATTACCGGACTTGTGTTGTTCTGTCCGCGGGATTCACACTCCCGAGTCTAACTCGTGAAGTCCGAACTACCGAGGATGCAAGTCCGAAATTTGCGTACTTGGTCTTGAGAAACGCGCGCAGACCTAACGTTACGTCACCAGACCGTTTGCCTAATCTTCTCGGTAGTTTAGACCGCGATGGAAATGCAGACAGCAACAGGTCTGGGGGAAAAAAGTTCCTGGGACATATTGTTCCTGGTAATTTCGGTGGAAAAGCGGCTTATGTTTCACAGAATTAATTGTTGCCTGGGTTCCGTAGGCTAGGTATATTATTCGGGGCGGATCTATCAAAATAGGGGCGAGACCCTTTTGGTTTAGGGGTGTGTTTGTTTTGGTGATTTCAAATATCAACATTGGTTTCCAGAAATTTCGTACCCTGCCTTTAACTAGAAGTATTATAACTGATATACTAAATAAGCTAAAACGAATAAATTAAAAGTAATAAATACTATAAAGACATGTTTACGGAAGACTCAGTGGTGCTAAAATAACACTAATCTGAACACAAGAACATGAAATATGTACAATTACACAATTATTTCTATTAGATACTTTATTACAAAGAACAACCATAACCACAAATCATCGTAAAACACTACATTTACCGTAAATATTATTATTATCATTTAATATTCAAAATTTTTCTACATTTTTACGTATAACAAAATAGGGATGCACCAGTACCATATTTGATATTCGCGAGAAAGAAGCTAGTTTGTTCTCACATGTCAAGCATGCTTTGTCATAACTGATGTGTGCTTCGATTAATGTTTTATAAGAATATAAGCCTAAATTATATCTGTTTATCATATAAAGTGATCAAGTCTCTTCAGAAAATTTGGACTAAACTGCTCAATTCATATGGAATTAGTATTAGTTTTTGAAGTGTCATAGTGGTAGTTGTGTAGACTGTCAATGAAGGGGCATAAATCTCTCAGATTTAATTAAAAATTAAACGAAAATATTTTTTTATTACAGTTTTATTAGAGATATAAAGTTTTTGTCTGGATTTGTGTGGTGTTGTGAGTGCTCAAAATTGTTTAATAGATGGGTGCTGTTTGCTTTATACTTTTGTGTGACTGCATTTTTTATAACATGCCAAAGGTCTTTGTTTATTCTTAAACAAGGCAAATGTAGCAGTAACATTACAATGCTAAACATCTATTTGATAGGCATACATAACTGTCATCTAAATGAATAAATGAAAAATTAAATGCAAATATTTTTTCTAGATTACTATAAATTGTTAATCTAATTTAGTATTCAGATATCTGTAACTAAGAATGAATTGTATTGATTTTAGATGAATTTCACCCCAAAGAAGAACAAACATTAGTAGTGTTCGTGTCACTACGTTTTCGTACAGTCTCGTTATTCTGGAAGACTTTCCCGTTGGGTTGCGTCCTCCATGTCATTGTGATGTCCTCATCATTCAGCGTCTGCTTTAACTAAACACAGAAACAGCCTTCGATTACTCTGTAAACGAATCTCACACAAACAAGTTCAGCTCAAAATTAACATCTCTTACTTTACAAATCTTACAAAAAGCACAGAAATGGGCAAAACTCCAAACACAAAGCACTGTGTTTTGACTGACTTTAGTCTTTAGCTTTGTTCACTGTGGAGGGGAAATCTGATTATTTTCTTAAATATAATTTTTTAGACTGATGTTCCACAATTAATTCTAGTCAGATGAGTATTATAAAGTTGACCTTGTTTAAGACGAGCGCCTTCAGTTTAGCTTCATCCACGTTCTCAGCGGCTTTCACCTGCACTCGGATCACCTGCCTCTTCCTCTTGACTGTAGGAAAAACACGTTGTATGTTTTACTTACTTTTACTATTTCTTCATTTATGAATATATAAATCAGATATTCACAAGCTTTTTGTCAGTGAAACCCCTGACTAAAAATAAAACATTTTTACTTATACTTTTTTTTTTCTGTTAATGGGTCAATGACGTGATGCCTAAATTTTCTGTCCGATTGCATTTTTTCCGGTTAAAAATTGGTTTAAATGCATAAAAAAGATGCCATATAAGACATGCCTTTTCATTACAAAAATATGATTTAACCATTAAAAATGAAATTCAGA
>JAFVLL020039738.1:0-14361 GCA_021397915.2 Tor tambroides | reverse complement strand
TAGTAACATCTACAAGCAATATGAATGCTCCTGAGCTAAATTTCAACTGTCCCAGATAAGGGTTTGAATACTTACGCAATGGAATCATTTAAGTTTTTTATGTTTAATAAATTTGCAAAGATGTTAAAAACCTGTTATTTGCTTTGTCATTATGGTGTGTGGAGTGTAGATTGTTGTGGAAAAAAAAAAGTAATTTAAAGCGGTTTAACATAAGGCTGCAACATAAAACGTGAAAAAAATGAATACTTCTGCAAGGCACTGTATATAAAAGAGATTAGATTATAATCCAAATTGTACAGCCATACTGCTGCTTGTACATGTGCTTGCCTCACAATATAACTCTAGAAATTAACTGTTTTTATATGTAAAATCTTTAATAAAATCCCTGACGTGGACTGGCCAGTTTGTTTCCTTGAGATCAGTCCCAAATGCTGGGATAGACTCCAGCATCTATTGAAAAAGCAGTTTCGAAGAATGTATGGATGTTTAATATAGACGTAATATGGAACTGTTGTATGTAGTGGATTTGTAAGGCACCATCCAGTGAGTCATGCACCTTGATAAGCAGGGTCTCATTAGCATTCTGTAGGAGCTGTTCTTTGCTGTGAAGCTCAGCGTGTAGGCGAGCAGAGGTAGATCTAGCTTCTTCAAGCTGGTCTCGGGCCTGTTGCAGCCGCTGGCTCAGCTGCTCCTGAGAGTTACGCAAGCTGCTGGAGATCTGATCTGACACCTTCAGTAGCTGCCCACGCGTCTGCTGGAGAGCTGAAAGCTGGGAGGCAGAGAGAGAGGGTCAGAGCCAGCAAACCAGCTCAACTGTCCCATGACAAATTTTCTGTTTCTCCAAACCTCTTTGTGGTGCTCCTCTCTCTGTTGCTCAAGCTCCTGCTGCAGGGTAGTAATGGTGGCCTGGAGTCTGACCTTAGCCTGTGTAGAGTGCTTCTCCACCACAGACATCTCTTCTCGCAGCTGATGAACTTCTTTCTCCTACAGAAAAACAACAAAAAGGTTAAGGACCATCAGGCCCTGAGAAAACTCAAGAATCTGAAAGATATCGCATTAAAAAGCAACTTTCACTTTACTGATCTGCTCATAAACAATGAACATGTCTACGTGTCACTAAGCCACAGACTGATGTTACACCATACATGTTCTCAAAGTGTAAACTGTAGGTGTGAGATAATGGCATTTTAAGTTTAAATCTCTTATTTTTCTAAAGTCACACATCCAACTGAGAGCACACCCGTGAGCACACCATATCCACAACACATAAACTGAATTTTGGTAGTTATCAGTGTATTAAAATAACTTTTACCCATTTACATGCAAACCAATAACTCAGAAATACAAGAAACCCTTTTCTTCTTTCTTTTTTTTTTTTTAAATAAAATCTTATTTAACAGTAGTGACGTAAAAGGTGGTAGATGGTAGTGGCCTCAAGATGCTATGTTGAGGGAACAACATCCATTTCTCGTGTGTTCCCAAGATGAACAAAGGTCTTACAGGTTTGAAACGATATGAGGGTGAGTAATTAATGACAGAATTTTCATTTTTAGGTGAACTATCCCTTTAAAGCTGCACATTTCACCTTCTGATGTGCTTGCTGGGTGACTTCATCTATCTGTCTGTTCAGAGATTCACAGCGTGTATGTGCTTCCTGTAGCTCCTGCACCGTCTTCTGGAGCTGCTCACGATACACACGCAGCTGCTGGCCATGTTCAAGAGCATCCTGACACACACAGATACACAATATAAGTTGAGACTAAACAGTGCAATTGAAAGGCTTATTCAGTAATTTTTTTTTTAGCAATTTTTAGATCATACAGTAAACACCATGCATGCATACTTGCACAAGATTATGTTGAGAAAAAATGTATTAGCTCTAAGATCGATAAAATTGTCAGAATGACATGGGACCCATGATAAAATAAGAAGAAATAACTCCAACAATGTGCTTTGAAGATCAGTGTTACACAACCTTTATTGTGTATTGTTAATATCTGTATAGCAAGAGTTTAATGTTGTAACACTGTTACATCTGCTTGTCATGTAGCGTTTTATTATTCACATTTTTTTCGAGGGTGCA
The DNA here is from genome assembly GCA_021397915.2 of Tor tambroides. Classification (NCBI taxonomy): domain Eukaryota; kingdom Metazoa; phylum Chordata; class Actinopteri; order Cypriniformes; family Cyprinidae; genus Tor; species Tor tambroides. The sequence continues at coordinate 12,278 of JAFVLL020039738.1, read as the reverse complement.
GAGGGTTGCTGGCTCAAATCTCCTTCTTAAACCTTAAATGAAAGTAAATGAAATGTTCAGAGTTTTATTTTGATTTTGGGGCGAAAAAAAGACCTGGGTATGTTTTTGACAGGATTTGTAAGATTACACACTTTACCTCATTAAATACAAGGTAAAAAAAAATCTGCTTTCTCCTCACTATAGTTCAAACATGTGTCGTACCCTCTCCAGGTCCTCCTTAACCAGACGCTCTGACTTCAGCATCTCCAACCTCTCCATCAAGAACTGCATCTGTCCAGAGAGCAACAAGACCTCATCAGTTCAATTGTCCATTAACAAACTCATCTGTGGTCCCTCTCAGTGACTCACCTGCTTGTCCTTCTCTCTTAGCTCTTTCTGGCTCTTCTCCAGAGCTTCCTGTAAATACCCCACATTCTTCTCCATCTCCAGCTTATGTTCCTTAATGGCCACATCCAGCTGCCCCAACTCAAGAGAGAACACAATACTTTAGTAGAATGGAGACATGGAGGTAATGGAGATCTCATGTTTATGTGTGGTACCAGCTGCGCTCTCTGCTGTAGCTCCCCCTGTCTTTCTTTCAGAGCATTGTCCAGATCCAGTACCTCATGGTTCCTCTCCTCCAGCTCCCTCTGACTCTCTCTGTAAACATATCCAATGATAGAGAAACTGAATATTTATTCATTCATCCATTTATTTTTTGTTTGCAATAGATTTAACTGATAACATTCTGAATAATAGAACAAGTGTTTGAGTTGTAGCCGACACTGAATTTCGGGGGCCGGAAAGACTTTTAATGTTTTTAAAAGAAGTCTCTCATGCTATTATGTCTCTTCTTATGAAGGAATATTGTTACACTTTAGAATAACTCTATAGTGTAATTTATTCCTGTGATAACAAAGCTGAAATTTTAGAAGCCATCACTCCAGTCCTCAGTGTCACATGACCCTTCAGACGTCATGCTGCTTAATATTTTTATGAAAACTGTGAACATTTTTTTCATATTTTGATGAACAGAAAGTTCAAACATTTATTTGAAATAGAACTCCTTTGTAACATTAAAATATAAATATTTTACTGTCACTTCTGATCAATTTAATGTATCACTGAAAAGTATTAATTTATTAATAATACGGAGTAAAGTATAAATGAAAAAAAACTCATTGACCCTAAACTTTTAAAAGTATATGTATATATATATATATATATATATATAATAATTTGTTTAACTCTACAAATCCAGTAGACTACTAGGACATAGACTGATCAATATATGGACACTCATTGTACAAAGACTCCAGTTATTTATATATATATAAAAAAAAAAAGGTGTACAAAGATTAAAAAATAAAAAATTTAGTTACATCTATATCAATAAATTATATTATCTCATTATTATACATAACACATTACTAAAAGCAAAACAATAAATATAAGTTAAAGGCTCAAAGGCTCATAATTAAAATAATAGATTTAGACAATTATTATATATCAAAGCAGCATAATGTGGTTTGTATTTTCAAAGTGCATATACTATATTTATACATAAAAACATATGTATGAAGTGTTGGAAATTGGGTTTAGGAAATAAAAAGAAACTGGAATGACTTCATAGGTCTCTACTGAGACACAGCCACCATTAATGTCCATCAAGAAGAACGAAAGAAAAACCACCAAAACACAATTTAACCATCAGCGGCTATTTACAAGGAAATATTTGTCCTTTTGTGCAAAATGTATTTTGAGGCCTTTACAGATCCATCATAATCTCTTTCAGAGGCATATAAGCAACAACACAAAGTGCCCAATTTAGGTTGTCCTCAGCCAAACATGAGTAAGGGTGTAAGAAACCTCAGAAATTCTGTGTATCCAGTGATGGACAGACTGCCGTGGCTTCCCAGCAGTCAGAGCGGCTCACCTGAGCTCAGCAGCTAATTTATCGATGGTTGCTTGCTGTTGGTCTGACGTCAGCTGTGTCCGCTGCAGCACGTCTCTGAGCTCCTGCAGGTGGTCCAGGGTGTCTGCCAGCTCTCCACGCACCTCCTGCAACTGTCCCTCCAGCAACTGCGCCCGCTGCAGTGAGTTCCTTCTGTCCATCTCACTGCGGTGGAGCTTCTCTTCAAGGTCCATAACTGAGACACATAGACAAGAAAACATAAGACTATTATTAAAAATTGTAGACTAGAGTTGTAGACTAGACTGGACTACACTAGGTAGTTCATGGACATCTTGTGATGTTCAAACCACCTTTGAATAAACTTTACTTAAAGTGAGGTTTGCAAACCCCAACTGTCCGTTGCAAATAGCAATGAGAGTCTGCTGACAATTCTTAAATGAGAAGGCAAAAGTTCTCACTGAAAAACTGGTCATGTGGTCCGTACAACAGTGACCGCTCACTTTTTTAGAGGCTTAGGTTTCACATACAACTCAAAAAGAAGTTTATGCCCATTATTGTTTTGTTGGTGGTCACTGGAGCTGCATACCCATTTCACTCTTCTTATCCAGCAGGCCTTTGGTTTCCTTGAGCGTCTCCTCCATCTGATTAAGCTGAGAAGCTTTCGTGTTGCTGTCTCTCCTCAGACGCAACAGCTCAAGCTCCATGTCTGACAGCTCCACTCGACACTTACTCATCTCTGAACTCAGCTGCCTGAAAAACACACACAGCTTAACATTACTTTCTTTTCCTCAGTGCTGTATGGACATGACTACAGGTAAAAGATAACTGACCTTAAAAGAAATGACAGAAAATCAAGATATAAAAATTTTAGTTGTCTAGATCTGGCTTTTATGTGAAAAGCCACTATGTAAAGTGCTTTCTTCCTCAGCTAAAATAATTTGCTGTTGCAGTATATATAGAGAAAAAGTTTAGCGGGAGTGGCTAGGGACACAAAGGCTTTGAAGCCATTAAACAGTCATAAGATCATCTCATCCTCAGGGACACCCTCAGGTCAAGTCTCATGAAAAAAGTTCATTAAAAAAAAGTTCAGTGTTACAACTGAGGCAAACTGAAGCCAACAAATATTTTCTAGTAATTTCTCCAGTCATATGCTTTCACACTCTGCTTGTACATTTGTGTTTATATTTTTGAAAATAGAATAAGGGCAATATTCTGGAAATACAAACATATTTCCATACTCGGGAACCACTAAGACCTGGAAAACACTAAAATCAAATTTCATACTTTTCCATGCTGCATTGGAACCCATAAACATTGGGTTTAAAAACCATTCTATTTGCAGTGGTACACAAAAATGAATGCTGAAGAAATATTCCTGCAATACAAAAGGTGTACCAGGTGGTCTCACGTTATGGAGCCGGAGAGCTCTGCAGCCTGTCTCTCCTTCTTCTGCACCTCCTGAGTGGCCTCCTCCACCTCTCTCTCCCTTCTCCTCAGAGCCTGGGATAAGGCAGTGCGCTCCTTCTCCAAATCTTGTTCCAACTGGGACACCTGTGGGCGATCAGTAGATGTTAACCCACTATCGACAAAGATGAGATTTTTTTTTTTTTTCATGCAGTAAGGTCATGAGATTGTGTATCCTGTTTTTGCTTTTTTTTCCCTCACTTTATTTATATTAAAGTGAGCCATGGCCTGTACATTAGCAACAGGGTGGCCTGGGTTTGCACAAACAGATAGAACAGCATTTGTCGCGGGAAAGTGCATCATAACAATAACAGTGCATAACGGTGCATAATCCTATGTTAAAATCTTAAAACCTCATTAATATCAGTTATTTGCAATTCATTTTTCTAATGTAAAGTGATATATTTCAAAGAGAAACAGAATATTCTGTTACACATTAATTCAACAGACCACTTTAGACATTCTACTAACTATGAGTAACTTTGCAACTACAAGTCAACTAACTCTATTTAGAGTATTAGTAGGCTGTTAGGTTATGGTTAGCGGAATAAGTTGACATGCATTTGCTATTTAGTAACTATTAAGTCAATAACTATTAAGTTATTAACAGTCAGTAGAATGTCTGAAAAATAAAGTGTAATATTCTAATAACTATTAGTTGACGTAGTTGCAAAGTTACTTTTATAGAATGTAGAATGTCTAAAGTGGACAATCAAAATTACATGATACACATTCAATAGTGAAAAAAATTAAACATACATAAATATTATACAAATTCTTGATTATTTGGAGTAACCAATAAATAGCTTAAAACGAGACCAGAAACATGCTTTAATAAAGTAAATAGGGTCAAATCCTTTTGGAGGTTCAGTACAAAGAGTTTTTTACTGGAAAAGAAGCTTGTTTTGTGCTGGAGCAGAACAACCCTTAGGCACAACTACACATATCTTCAAACACATGAATGCCTATTTATTGATCAGTTATTAATAAGGATGACATTTAAAAATAACACTGATCAGGAGATTGAATACTGAATATGCAAAAATGATCAGACCTACATGATATATTATATGGTGTTTGATCACTTACTCATCAGAATTTACGCTATAGTTTTAGGTTTCTTACAGTAAACAGTGTCTGCTAGTCAGAATATACTCTGTCTAAACTAATTTTTTTTATGTGAAGCCTAACAATGTGACCTAAATGTGAAGGTTTGTTGAGTGTGTGTATTATCATAAAGCTCACTCTCTTTTTATTTTCTATGCAACAAGCACACCCAGACATGTGGATAGTCACGGGCCTTGTTAAAATGAAAACAAAAAACATTCAATAATAATAGTATATGGACAAAAGTATTGGAACACACCTCAATCAGACTCATTGTCACAGATGTACAAAATCAATCATGTAGTCTACATTTACAAACATTTGTTTAAAAAAAATAAAAAACGGGGGAGGGGGTCGTTCTGAAGAGCTCAGTTTATCCAAGCACGGTACTATGATAGGATGCCACCTTTGCAGTTAGTCAGTAAGTGAAATTTCATCTCTGCTAGATATTTAATGTATATACTAAATTGTAAAGCAACTGAATTATGACAAATCTTCAAGATAAGTTTAAGTGTGTATGTGTAAGCATTCTCACCCAGTGAATTAAATTTTTTTTTTTTTCCCGGTTGTTTGTAATTACTGGATAGTCTTTTTTTTTTTTTTTTTAAACATTTACTGATTTTTATCAGTTAAGAAGAACCAACTGACTAAAAAGAAGAAATCGCACACAAATCTACGGTGACACATTGCTGCCACAAATGTTATTTTTTCCACTCAATTATGTCGTAAAAACGAGATGTAATATAACTATATAATTCTCGTTAAAACAACATCTTTTCTCATTAAAACTACATATTTTTCTCGTAATAACGACATACTATGTCATAAAAACGATGTTTTCCCGTTATAATAGATATATGGTACATTACGTGAGCGAGCTAAGGGATAATGGACAATCGCTTAGTTCGCTCACATAATGTACCATATATCTATAATAACGGGAAATCATATCGTTTTTATGACGTAATATGTCATTACTGCAAGAAAAAATATGTAGTTTTAATGAGAAAAGATGTTGTTTTAATGAGAAAAGATGACATCTCATTATTACGACATAATTGAATGGAAAAAAAAAAAAGTGTGTGGCAGCAATGCGTCACCGTACAAATCAGACTCAATCCAAGAGCAATATATAGAGCTGGAATAATAAGTATAATCACTACTGAGATTGTTGACTTAAGATTTTAAAGTTCTCAAAAAATAAATATTACAGTTTTGTTGCTTTTAGTATGAATATCTTAGCCTTAAGGATATCTCTAAGCTGGTGTTACAGCGTAAATATTCTTTACTTTGGTCCGAATGAAGTCTGGTTTTGCGTCAGTGTCACACAAACCTCCACAGTGTACACAGTGTTCTTAAATCTGGAGACAGGACCACACAGAGCGGATCATATACACGAGGTGGCACAGACCACAACATGTATCTGACCCATTTGAATTCTACACAGAATGCTGAATTTTAAAGCTCTACTGAGGAAAGCAAACATCGTAAACTGTTAGACAGCCTCAGCATTACAAACAACACTGACGAGATGAGTTAATCCCGGTGCCATGCATAATAACCATTACTAAAAATTATCAGTTTTTTTTCTGTAGTAGCAGTTTCACATTAAATCTAAAGGGAGAATCATTTAGACTCATACAACTGTGGCTGTCACAAGCTGTCAAATGCACCTTTGCTGGGCTATAATATAAACTAAACGTTGTTGGCTCTTTTTTTAAAGGGGTCATATGATGCTTTTTTAAAGATCATTATTTTGTGTATTTGGTGTAACAGAATATGTTGACATGTTTTATTGTTCAAAAAAAAACATATTTTTCAAATACTGTACATTATTGTAGGTCCTCTATGCCCCGCCTCTCTCAAATGCTTTGTTTTCTACAGAGTCCCTCCTTCCGACAAGTGCAGTCAGCTCTGATTGGCCAACTGGCACAGTGCATTGTGACTGTCTGAACACCACAAGCCATAATTGCGAGCTTCAGATTTCAAAATTATAGTAAAGACAGTAAATAATGTCCTTAGTTTTACCATCAGTTCAAGCCCGAGAGGGGAACAGAGTTGCGTGACAGACACAGTGATGAAGCTCGTATGTGTTTACACACAAGCCGCGATTGTGACCGTTTCTCCCTCTCTCATACACGAGAGCACACACACACACAAATAAACAATGCTGCGCTGTGACTCCCTCTCTCTCTCACACACACGCGTGCACACACACACGACGCGCAAAATTCCGCATTTAAACAGTCAATAGCAAATACTTAAACTAATAACAAAACATACAGTCGCTGATTCAGAAGCGCCAGATTGTCATAGCAAAGTCAGAATTACCTCCTCTCCTAGGTTCACGAAACGGTAGTCCATAAAATGCGTTGCTGTTCTGTTGTAAGTAATCTTAATGATTCCTAAATGCATCTACTTTCGGAAGGCCAAATAAAGTGCTTTTGCTTTCACCTAGAAACACAGCGTCTCCCTCACATGACTGCCTGCATCAACACTACTGCGGTTACTGAAACCACGCCTTCTTTCTTTGCGTGAACATTTGGGCTGCATTATGCAAATATTTCCACATCGTGACGTAGACATGTGGGGGCGTGTTTGAACGAGCCGTTTTAGTGGGGTGTGGCAGAGTCTTAACTTTGATAAAGAATATCTCTTTGGTTTTGTCTTTGCAACTTCAGGGATCTTATCTATGCACAATCAGCTTGTAACACTTCAAAGAGAAAGGAAAACTTGAAATCGCATCATATGACCCCTTTAAAAAAAGGGATGAGCTCTTTGATATGGCCAGACTTGTTGTTTCATTTAGAAATACATCAAAGCACTGAGGAAACCTGCACTCATCAAGCCACTTCATGGGGACTTTAATAATTTTTCGCAACTTTTCTAAGCCTGAGAAACACCATTTTTAAATTCCCTGATATTTCCTGGTTTTCCAGAGTCATGGGAACCCTGGTGTGTGTACCTGGCTCTGCAGCTGACTCTGACTCTCCTCCAGCTGTGCGATGCGTAACGTGCTCTCCTGTAACATGGTGTGCTGGTTCTGGATAGAGTGCTGTAGCTGCAGGTTCTCCTCACTGGAGCTCTGATAAGCTACACATTTCCTCTTCAGCTCTTCCTGCAGCTGTGACAGCTGATAAATGTGCGATACATTAACCAACAGGAGCTACTTACTGTCATTCAAATAATGTTCCCCAGGCAGACAGGAAGAGGAAGTGCCTAGCTCTATTCACTGACCTCACTGTTCTTCAGCTTGAGTTGTCTGTCATGATGTTTCTTTACCTCCTCCATCTGCTGGAGGTAATGACTCAGCTCCTTTTTACAGGAGAACAGTTCAGTATGCAGGTTCCTAACCTAGAATGATCAAAACAAAAATTACAACTGTGTTCTAACCAAGTCTGGTGCAATGAAGCAATAAATCTCGTGAGTTTTTGTTCTATAAAATCTCAACAGCTGCATATTAATCAAAGTATGTACTTATTGGCTGCTACTTTCTGCTTTGAGGACAGAATGATTACTTGACACTAGAAACAGGATTGGGCAACCCTGCTCTAAAATAAAAGGTCCCATTATTAATTAATAAATAAGTTAACAATGAGCAATACATTTGTTACAGTATTTATTTAAAATTAGTCAATTAATAAAAACACACCTGTTCTTTGCTATTTCATGTTAATTTGGGACCATTAAATAATATTAACAGATACAGCTTTTAATAGCTTTTAATAATGTATTAGCAAATGTTGAAAAATACCACCTTTTTCCTGAATGCAAAAGTCTCACCTGACTGGTGCGATGCTTTACATTTCTGGTCTCTGGTGTTTCTAGTCAAATTAACATTTTCCAAGCCAATAATATAACGTTAAACCTATGAAAATAGTTTTAAAAAGCACATGGCGCCATAGTTTCATCACTTTGTCCCCATCTTTTTGTAGTAACTCACCTGTCATAGTTTAGTGAATGGATAGATGACATGTATAAGAAGTTTCTGTTAATTAAAAAAGTTTGAAAACAAGCAGCTCTGTAATAACTACAGCGGAAATAAGGAAATATCTTTGAATATTGTGTTGGACAATGGGGGTGTTTGAGTCAAAAATGGTGATAACCACAACCAATGTAATGACACTCTCCTGCTCTGTTCACAGTGCTGAGCAGACAAACAAAGCAAAAAAACAGTTAGTAAGTCTCACCGCTGAAGCAGAGTCAGCAGCTTGTTCTTCAACATTTCTAAGTGCCTCTTCACTGCATTTAGATTTTGCCTCAAAATCCTGTCCAAGGAACGGAGACATACTCAGCGAGAGATTTACACAAACTCACATCATTCACACTGTTAATGTGTTTCAGTGGAGTCAAAAGTCTGAGAAAAGTAAAAATGCTTATTTTTGCCTCTTTTAAATTTAATAACATTTTTCATTAGAAATTAATGTGAAGTGTAAAACCTGCAGACAGCATATTGTGCTTCATTGGAAGCAAGAACATCTGAATGTCTACAGAAAGAGTCACATGATCAATACCACATATGATTATTTCATACTGACCAAGTAATAGTCAAAAAATTTAAAGGTAGGGTAGGCCAGTGGTTTTCAAACCCTGGGTTGATGATTTAAGGAAACTGAAACTTTAATAACAAAATAAACAAACAACAAAACGAAAGTACTCAGTAACTGCCTCACAGCAATGCGTATTTGTGTTTCCGCCCTGGAGAGTATCAAAGGTTTGTATTTACAAGTTTCTGCAGCATTGAACATTTTAGCCAATGACAGACATATCTGTTGATTTGTGGAACACTATGGCCAACCAGAGGTGTTTAAGTTAGTCAGAATCCACACAACACTCAAAACACTTGGAGTTTTCTGGTTCAGTCTGGACTCCGAAGTTCTGCAAGCTAGCGAATCCCCTCATTAAAATGTTGTCTGTCTCTGTTTATTTTGGAAAATGTTTGAATTTTACATCTGTTCTGTAAAGGAATCTTTTTAGTTTTCCATTCTGGCTAAACAGTAACCACGCCCCAAACTCTCGCTATTGGCTGTACGTGGGTAGGCAAATAAGGCAGGTAGGACAGCCTAGCATTGCATTCGGATCAATTCGGATTCAGATTTTCAATGTAGTCTCAGACTTTGGAAGCCCACTGTATACATGTATTGAGTATGCACAAAAAGCGAGATCTTACCTCAGTGAGCTTATCTACAACGGCCTGTAGAAGAGCAGCGCTCTGCTGTGACTGCTGCTTCTCTGTGTGAAGATCAGTCAGATTTCGTTCTAGTTCTTCAAGCTCAGTCTGTTTCTGAGCCAGAGACAGCTGTAGCTGAAACACACACACACACACAGACTGTTTTAACATTTTTTCAACAAGTGCAGTACAATTACTAAATGCACAAATGCATACATACCACCTCGATTCTATCCTCCATTTCTTTGCATTTGTGTGACTGTGTCGTCTTGACTTTCTCTATAGTCTGCTGATACTCCCTCTGTTTCTTGTTCAAGACTGACTGGTAGTGTTGAATACTGCTAGCCTTTTCCTAATTTAACACAGATACACAGAACAGTATAGATTTGCAGTTTTATCTTGAAATCATTGCTTGCTTTGTATGTATGTGTGTTACCAGAAGGTCTTCTTCAAGCTGGCTGGTCTTCATTACAGCATGCGAATAAGCAGCACTCTTCTCCTGCAGCTGCTTCTCCAGGACATTCACACGCAAACTCTTCTTTTTTAGCTAATGAACAGAATATTTCCTCAGACTTAAGAAATAACAGGAGTTAATACACTTCTAGAAAATTCAAAACAATGGGTAACTGGAGGGAAATACTTGAAAGGTAAACTAATGTTCGAATTTTGGCATTGGTAAGATTTTTTAAATGTCTCTTATGTTCACGAAAGCTGCATTTATTTGATCAAAGTTACAGTGAAAGCAGTAATACTGTGAACTATTATTACAATAATTGTTTGAATTGTATCCCTATTTTCATTCCAAAGTCCCTTTTCTCCACACTGGATAATTCTAATTCTTAATTAATATGGAATGGTAAGACTTCAGGGATCCAAAAAAACCATCCTGCAAAAACCAAAGAATATGGGTGGTGTCACTAGGGACTACCAAACTAACTTGTGTTTTGGACCTTTTGGATATATACAGTTGTGATCAAAATTTCACATACAATTTGCAGTATATGCAAAACATTAATTATTTTACCAAAATAAGAGGGATCATACAAAATGCATGTTATTTTTTTTTACTGACCTGACCTGAATAAGATATTCCACATAAAAAGACATTAACATATAGTCCACATAAAGTTCAATTTATAAAAATGACCCTGTTCAAAAGTTTACATATGCTTGATTCTTAATACTGTGTTGTTACCTGGATGATCTACAGCTGTTCCCTTATTTTTTTTTGAGCAGTATATGTAAGTACTATAATATTATTATTACAACAAGTAATGTAAAATGTAAAGTCTCTTTTCCTTTGTAATGTTTCTTTGTTTCTAAAATGTTCAAATAAATAATATTTTTTTTTACTATGTAATATAATTTAAAATACAGTCACATTTAGGGCCAGATTTACTAAACAGTGCAAATTAGAATTAGAGCCCAATTCCATAAAAGCACCGATGTGAGGGGAAAATTCTGCATGTGATTTACTACAAATGTGTACATTAAAGAACACAGATGCAGCGAGATCATTTCCATAATGACCAGCGCAATCTACCGAGAGCAGTGCAAATTACCGCCTGCTTTAAGACATGCTTTTTTGGGCGTTAAATAATGGCGCAAATACAAGTTTTATGACGAGCGCAAACGTTAGTAAATTGCGTTGCATGATTCACTTTAACACTCTCCTCCCACAAATTTCATGTCTGAAAGGGAAACTCCTACAACTGCGTATTCAATAAAGTCAGGTGCAAAAATAACTGTGCCCACACCTTTTCAGAGCTAATTCTTTACTGCACGTCTTTAGTAAATCCTGAGAGTACAATTTTAACACCAAAAGACGGTTTGCGCTGACACAAGCTGTTAGTAAATTTGCATCCTTATTAAATAAAAGTATTAAAGTTGGCATAAAACAAAAATTGCTTTTGCATTTTGATTTCATTGTGACTTTAAACATACTCTTTCCCAAACTTTTGAATGGTAGTACATGGTACAATGGTAATATTTAATGAATATTTAACTTTTTAATAAGTTGTTCATATTTCTTTCTGCACTGGTGCTGACATTTCAGTTCTATAAAACTACATACAGTCCAAATGTTATAAAAACAGATTACATTCTATAATTTTTGATTACAGATTAATTACATGACTTAACTGTATTATCAAGCAAGAATAATGTCACATGTGAAATATGTTTCCAAAAGCAGTGCATAAACATACAAACAAACTCAAGCATTTGTGATTCTTTTTTCACTTATTTAAGTTCACATGTTTTACATGCAGCTAGGGCTGGGTATCGAGTTCGATACTTTTTAGGCACCGACCGAATTGCCTCGATACCATCGAGTATCGAAAAACGTCTTGTTCGGTACCAAATTTCGATACCTAAGGGGTTAATCTCATCAACATCAGTGAGGCAATAAGCCTGCAGCACTAGGTGTATTTGACTAGAAGCGACGCGGCGCTGATTGATCAGTGTTTGACATCCGCGAGAGCGATTCGAAAGCGCACGGAGCAGTCTGCTCTCTACATCTTGCGGTTTCATTTACTACACACAGACCGAAGCGCGCGTGACGCTCGCGGTGATTTCAGCGTCTGCCGTCTAAATGAGGACATAAACACATGAACAATATCTCCAGAACTGCTCTGAGAATCA
>JAFVLL020039736.1:0-31432 GCA_021397915.2 Tor tambroides | reverse complement strand
GAATGATACACAGATAGATAGACAGACAGACAGACAGACAGACAGAGAGCGAATGATACACAGATAGACAGACAGACAGACAGAGAGACAGACAGAGAGCGAATGATACACAGATAGACAGACAGACAGACAGAGAGAGCGAATGATACAGACAGACAGACAGACAGACAGATAGACAGACAGACAGATAGACAGACAGACAGACAGACAGAGAGAGCGAATGATACACAGATAGACAGACAGACAGACAGACAGACAGATAGACAGACAGAGAGAGCGAATGATACACAGATAGACAGACAGACAGACAGACAGACAGACAGACAGATAGATAGATAGATAGATAGATAGATAGATAGATAGATGTAATACTGTATATATTTAAAAAATATATACATTTAAAAATCAAAAGCGATATATAATATTTATTTGAGGGTTATAATATTTCAAAGTAATATTTTAAATGTATGCATCTAAAAACACAGTTATGTATATATTTATATGAAAATATTCATATAAATATATTTAAGTTTTTCAGTATGAGCACAAGATTGTCTTGCCACATCAGGCGTCAGCTTCAAATATTTGTCAAGTTCAGTGGAAGTGTCAGGATTGCACCATGAAAAGGCAGTGACTCTGAACTCTCTCTCTAAGCGTCCCATTACAGTGAACGGTGTCTGGTGACAATTCAGCCTTCGTAAGAATGAGGATATCACCTCGACATGACTCCTACAGCTTACTGCAACTTCAGATATGACAGCTATAGATCAGTTTATTTCCTGTTGTTCTCTGGAACATAATCATCCTCACCTCAGGTGCATGTCATTGCCTACTGTACTTTCCTTAAGGGGAATATTCATTCATGAGGAAAATATGAGGGAAAATATCCAACTAACTGTGATGAGACTTGCTGTTGACCCGAGCTGACTGAATTGAAGTTATACAGAAATTCTTCCCACAGCCTTTGGGTGAATCACAGCAAATGGCAATGCTGCATTTCTAAAGTCATTCATCAGACACAGATACAGAAGTTGGGTGGGTTTTCAGGGTTCAATAACAGAGTGATTGACATGCTTTAATAAAGAAGAATCAGCGCACTGATAATGCCACACCCACTGTCAGCACATCTGCATAAGCTTTTGATGCAGCAAAAACGCTTATGAATGAATAGGTTCAGCTCGACTGAGTGTCTACAAAAATTCAGGGAGGACTTGGTGGAGTTTCATGGGTAAATGCACTTTTTAGAGCTAAAATCGAATGGGATTACAAGTACAGTACAGTGGCATGTCAATTCACAAATCTGTCATCAGACCTGATGGTTAGTAGTGATACTGTCACATAATAATAAAGAAGCTTTTCAAATGTCATTCAGACTAGCTTGGCTAACTGCATGCATTTACCTTATGTTACATGTGCTTGTGTCTGCATGTTTTACTAAATAGTATTCTGAATTAATTCTTTTATTTCCATTCAAGTATTCAACATCATCACTCCTTTTATGGAAAAAAAAATGCTGCATGATAGCAAAATGCACATTATGGATAATCTAAATGGGCACATAACAGGAGTTCCCAACCTTTTTTGTCCATTGAATCCCTTTGCTCTAACCCAGACGTGTGCAGTCCTCCTGGAGAGGCGCTTTCCTGTGGAGTTTAGCTCCAACCATCTCCAGCACACCTGTGTGGAAGGTTCTAGTGACCTTGGCGGTCCTGAATACCAGGTTCAGGTGTTAATTAGTGTTAGAGATCAATCAGACAGGAAGGCTGCCATCCAGGATTAGTGTGGAAATCTTCATTATTTTATTATTTACTTGAAGTACATCCTGAGATTTTTAATGTCGTTGTACCTGTTATACACTTAATTACATTTACATAATTTATATATTAACTTTTTTATGTTATGTCTTGAAATACATGTAAATATGTAAGATAGCATAATAATAAAAGGCAATATTTGACTGCTTCTTAAAAATGAAATAAAATGCATGTTTAGATATAAAAGAATATGTTTATTTCTGTTTGTTTTATTCTTTATTTTCAAGGTATTATTTTCATAAGGTTCTTTCACTAATTTATATACACAAAACAGATAGATAGATAGACAGACAGACAGATAGATAGATATGGTTATATATGAAAATATTTTAAAATTTACACATTTTAAAAAGTATTTTTTAAATATTTTTTATCATTTATTTCTTAATTATTTATATTAATATAAATTATGTCATAATATATATTTATTAATATTCTAAAACAAAATCAAACATTTCACAGAGTTTGGATAAGTAAGCACAGTATGAGATGTTTATTTCTGTTATTTTCATCTTTTATTCTGCAGACATTATTTTCAAAGGTTCTTTTGCTTGTTTATACAGACAGAACGATAGATAGATAGAACGATATTTTATGGTTAAATGTTTACACATTTTTTTATTTTGCATTTGTATATATATATATATATATATATATATATATATACTGGCAGGTCTTCCAGTCAGTTCTATCAGACCTTTACAATTAATCCAGAACGTGGCAGCAGGATTAATTTTTAATGAGCCAAAAAGAATGCACGTCACACCTCTGTTTATCAATTTGCGCTGGCTACCAGTAGCTGCTCGCATAAAATTCAAAGCATTGATGTTTGCCTACAAAACCACTACTGGTTCTGCACCCCTTTACCTAAATTCATTACTTCAGACTTATGTGCCCTCTAGAAGCTTGCGTTCTGCAAGTGAACGTCGCTTTATTGTGCCATCCCAAAGAGCAATAAAATCACTTTCACGGACTTTTAAATTAAATGTTCCCTCCTGGTGGAATGACCTGCCTGACTCAATCCAAGTAGCTGAGTCCTTAGCCATCTTCAAGAATCGGCTAAAAACACATCTCTTCCTCTTTTATTTACAGTCTATGATTTGACCCTCTAATTCTAGCACTCTCTATGCTAATTTTTTTCTTAAAAAAAAAAACAAAAAAAACTTGTCCCTTTTAGACTTGCACTCTATTCATTTACTGCTTGTTCTCTTAAAAATAAAAAACCTAACACTAGCTTTTCCAATGTTTTGTATTGTTTCTTTTTATTATACAATGAACAAAAACAAAAAAGGCCACACTAGCTTGCTCTGTTCTTTTTCTATCTGTTTTCTTTTTATTATATAATTAATATAAAAAAAACTTGCTACATGTACTGCATTAAGCTAACTGAGACTTGTTATATAGCACTGGCATATTATTGCTCTTTTGTTGATTTTGATTGCTTCCATTGCCCTCATTTGTAAGTCGCTTTGGATAAAAGTTTCTGCTAAATAACTATATATATATATATATATATATATGTGTGTGTATATATATATATATATATATATATATATATATATATATATATATATATATATACTGAAACACAACAAAACATAACATTTCAGTTCGGATAAGTTAGCCCAATACCAGCTGTTTATTCCTGTTATTTTCATCCTTTATTCTGAAGAAATTATTTTCAAAGGTTCTTTTGCTTATTTATACAGACAGAACCAGTACAGTATGGCCTGCAGCGATGATCTTGCGAGTTCAGTCTCAGGTCATATTGTTCTGATTTTCCAGAAATCTGGCTTCCTCCTCAGGCTTCATACCTGTGTTGATGGCTCACCTCTCGAACACTCTCTTCCCACACCCACATATGAACACAGACAATGATACTGACCTGATATTGAACCTGAACTACTTTTCAGTACAGGTGTGTGACAGTTGTTGTGCTTTCTGAATGTGATGAGCTGAAAGCAGGAAAGTGACTTTACCCCAGGCTTATAGGCTTCCATTACATAAATAAAAGTGGTAATTTAAAAAAGTGGTATTTATAAAGAGGGCTTGATAACATAAACCAAATAAAAGAAAGCTGTGTGTATATATATATATATATATATATAGTAAGACTTATTTCATTTATTTTGTTAATAAAAACTTCTTAGTTTAAATTTCGCAGATGAACTGCAATATTACAAACATAATAACAGACAAAATAATTTGTTTTTATTATAAGTTGAACACGGATGATGCACTCAAGAGACCACACCTTCTGTACCTGCTGTTTATCTCCTTGTGCAGGGTGATACAACGCCCACCAGACCTTGGAGGAAGACTTACAGAATGAAAACAGTTATTACAGTTAATGCCTGCTCTCTCTCAACCTGTTTTGTCAGCTACATGCAGCGCCACAGGCTGCGATTACAGCAAGGAAAGAGAGACGGAAACCAAAAAAAAAAACAGGTTTGTGGTTGTAAGTTTTGTGCCGGCTTCTTTGAAACTCCCAGCTCCTGAATCCTGTGGTTTACCTGAGCACTGCTCACCTGCGTCAACGCTGACATCATCAGCACGAGGACTGGAACAGGTCAAAGGTGACTTCAGTTCAAAGGAGGTGGCCTTCAACACAGTGCCATCTACTGGTCACAAACGGCATAAACGTTCATGCGCAATATATACACGAGCCATTTATTTCAAAGCTTTTCCCTTAACTCTCAAGATAAACTCAAATGCATGTTTAGCACTGTACAGAAATATACACAAATATATATATATATATATATATATATATATATATATATGTGTGTTTAACACTTAACTTCTCCCTTTGGAGAAAAATAACGATCAATAATGGTAAAAAAAAAAAAAAAGGGTCTCTTAAAACAAGTTCACCCCAAAATTAAAATTCTGCTATTATTCACCCTCATGTCGATCAAAACCTATTTTTTCATGTTGATATTTTTTTAGTGAAACACCGAAGGCAAAAAAATCATAAAAGTATGAATCTAATTTATTCACTGATAATATTTATTGAATTTCACATCTAGGGTCCAATGACTAAACTACTTGTGTGTTGCACAGAAAAAATACCAGCATATGAGTATGATAGAAAAATATTGTCAGTAAAGATAGTAGTAAATAGTACATAAATGAAAACCGTAATTTTTGAGTGAACCATTTCTTTAAGACAACCTAAAACTAAGATTCAGTATCACTAAAAATGTGCAGCCATTATTGATAACTAATTGAATGCTAATATATACACTCTGCGGAATGTAATGTCACAGCTCACAAAAAAATAGCATTAAAAACAAAAGAGCAAGACATTTGTTCATAAATGGCAGTAAACACATGAAATTAGTTGTCATAATTGTGAGACATTATGAGAAAAGAGTTTACGAATGAGAATCTGGTCCCTTTTCCGTTATTTTAAATTAGTCCTGACAGTTAAATCTGTTGAATTGATCCTTCGAGCAGACAGATTTCTTCTAGAAGGCACCTTTAGTCTTTCATTGAGTCAGTGTATGGCACGACATTCCGACCATGGTCAAAGAATGTATGTAAACAGGCATAATAAAATGTTTTCAAGGTCTTTGTCTCAGTCACTATCAGCCCCGTTGTGGTCAATTAAATGCTTTTCTTCCAAAAGGTGAACCTATAAAACACACAACAATCCATTATGAAGAAAAGGTCTCACTGGGATTCTTGTACAGCAATATTTACAAAAAACAAATCTCAAAATTTGTTGGTAATTAAGGTTTTTTTTGTGATAACCTCTTGACTGTTTATTTCACATCTAACTCATAACACATGAAACTGATTTCAGCTGAATTTATTTATACAGCAGTTTTTCCTTATAATTTTAGTTACAATACATTTATTATAATAATTACAATAAATAATTATGTATTCAACAGGTTACAGGTTAACAGACTGTTATATAAGAGACATGAAACAATACAAAAATATTGGTGGCAGAATGCCGTGATCAACCAACCAGAATTATGTATTCCAGGGAGTTATGTAATTAGACAGTTTAATAATCTTATTAAATTACAATTTTGTCATGCTCATGTTTACCTGCGGCTGTAAGATTCGCTGGTAGGTGGGGCTGGACAGTTCGTCAAGTGTTTCAGCAGCAGCTTTATTAAGTGTCTCCGGCAGAAGAAGCCCCAGGCAGCCCGCGGAAATCCCACTCAAACAGAACACCATAAATGGCATGGAGGTGTGCAATGATTTCTGGACAATTACCAATAAATCAGTACACAATCAATATAATAATAATAAAGCTGATCAAATATATATACACAATATTAATTACTTTTATAGAATTTTTACAAATTATATTAATAACATCTATGAATGCATATATTAATACATTAATAACTCTTAATCACACAAGAAAATATTATTTAGGAGGGAAAAATGGCATTTCTTAAGTCAGACAGCTTATAGTTACTTACCATACTCGGCACAAACGGTGCCAGAATTCCCCCAACTCTACAGGACATGGAACACACACCCAGCCCTGCATTCCTAACACACACAAACACACTTACATTAGAATTCACCCAGCACATGCAGTGAGGGACTTTTGGGTTGTACATTGATTACATAATAGTATACACTAGAGGGTGCTCTAGGTGTTTGCTCAAGCACAGAATCTTATTCTGTAAGGACATACAATTTAACACATTTTAATAATCATTTCTACTTAAAATGACTATTGTAAAAGAGCTAAAGCACAAAAGATGTGCCACATCACACAGGCAGAAAATCGCTGGCTGTACCTGATCACGGTTGGGTAGAGCTCTGACGTATACACATACACAATATTAAATGCAGCACTGACCATCAGTTTTCCCACTAGAGCCAGTGACGTGGCACTTAATAAGGACCCTGAGGAAAGCAAACAACAGGCTTTAGACAACCAAATTACAAATGCATGATGTATGCTTACAGAGAATATTAGCACTTCTGGTAATGTTTTATATATATATATATATATATATATATATATATATTAGTGCTGTCAAACGATTAATCGCATCCAAAATAAAAAATTTTTGTTTACATAATATATGTGTGTGTACTGTTTATATTTAATATGTATATATAAATACACACACATGCATGTATATATTTAAGATAAGTTATATTTGTATATTAAATATATTTATATATAATATAAATTTTATAAATATATACATGTAAATACATGTAAATATTTTCAAAATATATACTATAAGAGTGTGTATTTATATATACATAAATATACACAGTACACACATATATTATGTAAACAAAAACATTTATTTTGGATGCGATTACTCGTTTGACAGCACTAATATATATATATGTATATATATATATATATATATATATAAAAATGTTGATAACATTTGTGCTACTTGATAGTTTTTGTGGAAACCTTGATACACTACCATTCTAAGTCTGTGGTAGGTAAGATTTAAAATAAAAAAAGAAGAAAATGATCATTTTTATTCTGCAATGGCACATTAAATTCAAAAGTGACAGCAAAGACATTTATGTATATTATTACAAAGTATTGAAATTTAAAAATTTTATTTCGAATACATTGTTCTTTTTCATTTATCAAAGAATCCTAAAATAAATGTGTCATGGCTTCCACAATAATAATATTAATGATAAAAACCATTATTAGTAATAATTTGAGTCGATTTATATAATAATTGAGCACCAAATCAGCGTATTAGAATGATTTCTGAAGGATCATGTGGCACTGAAGACTGGAGTTATGGCTGTTGAAAATGCATTACATTCATTACATTTTACAATTTAATAGTAAAAAAAAAGTTATTTTAAATTGTTTTTTACTGTATTTTACTGATCAAATAAATGCAGCATAAAAACATTTTTAAATATTAATTATTTCACCTTTGACCAATTTAGTGTGTGTGTGTGTGTGTGTGTGTGGACCCCAAATGTATCATTCCTGAAACAATTAATTGCATAAAAAAAAAAAAAAAAAAAAAAAAATCAAACCAAGCGACATCAAAGTCTAATTTATTTGGAAAGACGATTACCTGATACAGGTACGAACATTGTGAGCAGACAGGATACGCCTGCAAATGCAAGAAAATTGGCCATTGACTTCCTCCGGCCTGCCCTAAAAGAAAAACAAACAAACACACTAAGCTAATAATGTGAGAGAGTCTGATACTGCAGCGTGTGGATGTGATCGTGCGAGTGCATTTACCACTGTTTGTTAATGAAGTACATGCAGAGAGGGTATGCAGGGAGTTCCACCAGACCATACATGGCAACGCTAAGGTAACGATTACCTTTATCTTCACTGGCGCTGAGGGTCAACCCGTAATACACAAGGCTACACGCATACCTGCATTATACACATACACATACAGAATGAGTACATTAAAATGCACAGATCTTTGGCATAATACTGTAAGTGAAAGTGAAAATCAAGATATAGCTTTTGGAAAATATTACAGACTCCTATAAAATACTCACCACACGTACATGAGCACCACAGTCCTCCAGCGCAGTATGGGATGTGTGACCAGCTGGAAAACCCCAGGGCTGGATGCACCTGGAGCGCTGGTGCTGACGGTCCGCCGGAGCTTCACTGGAATTCTGCCTTTCCCGTTCCTCACAGCAAAATCCCTCAGGATGTCTTCAGCCTTCTCTGTCTGGCCCCGAGAATAAAGCCAGCGTGGAGATTCTGGCAAAGTCCTGCCACAGTCATGGAAATTAGGCAGACATATTCTCATTTCTCATGTTCAAGAGACATTATGACATTTTAGATAAGTTTCAAATCATATTGGAATCTTATGACTGGGGAATATTTTCTGAGAATGTATGAAATCAGAAAATCATGCAAGTCAGACTTAAACTTGCTTTGCCTATGTATTTGCTCTATGACTTTTAAGCTAATAACCTTCTGACAATGATATTTGTATAACATGTTTTTTATGTATTTATTATGAGGGCAAAATGTAAAATGTAAATGTAGTATTTAGTTAATTTAGACAAATGTTATGACAAGAACAGGGTAGAACCAGTTAATTATTTATACATACACACACATATGTATGTATGTATGTATGTGTGTCTGTGTGTGTGTCTGTGTGTCTGTCTGTCTGTGTCTGTCTCTCTGTGTGTGTGTGTGTGTGTGTGTGTGTGTGTGTGTGTGTCTGTCTGTGTCTGTGACCCTGGACCACAAAACCAGTCATAAGGGTTAATTTTTTTAAAATTGAGATTTATACAATATATCTGAAATCTGAATAAAGCTTTCCATTGATGTATAGTTTCTTAGGATATAGGACAATATTTGGCCGAGATATAACTATTTGAAATCTGAAATCTGAGGGTGCAAAAAAAAAAAAAAATTTCTAGTTGTCCAAATTAAGTCCTTGGCAATGCATATTACAAATCAGAAATTAACTTTTGATATATTTACGGTAGGAAATTTACAAAATATCTTCATGGAACACGATCTTTACTTTATATCCCAATGATTTTTGACATAAAAAAACAAAATCGATCATTTTGACCCATACAATGTATTTTTGGCTATTGCTACAAATATACCCATGCTACTTATGACTGGTTTTGTGGTCCAGGGTCACATATATAAACAAATGAATAAACATTTAAAAGAATATAATTTGCATTATATTGATCAATACAGACATTTTGAACTTTCTATTCATGAAAAAAAAAAATACTTAAAAAATGTATCACAATTCCACAGAAATATTAAACAGCACAGCTGTTTTCTACACTGATGATAATAAATATTTCCTGCGCACCAAACCAGCATATTCAACTTTTCGGACAATTTTTGATCATTTGTGACACTGAAGACTGAAGTAATGGCTGCTGAAAATTCAGCTTCACGACCATAGGAATACATTTTTTTATATTACAGAAAACAGTTATTTTAATAGTCTTAATTTACTTCGTTCAAACCTTTAAAAATATTAACAACCACAAACTTTTGAACGGTAGTGTGTATCATTTTTTTTTTGCATTTCCTTCAACAGAACACACAAAATAACTCTTCTAAACTTTGTTTTTGTTCAAGATATACTTTTACAAACACTTAAAGTGTCCTAAAAGCAACACCAAGTGCAGCTTTACAAAGCACCGTTAGTTTAACAGGAGGTAGCTAGCTATCTGACCGCACCGCTCACTTACACACAGAGCAGGAAGAGCAAAAGTCCAGGACAGTTGGCTGCAGTTGCTAGGTTCCGCCACGGCTGAACATAATAACCCAACGCAGCAAACAGAGCGATGCCCACTGCAAAGGTCATATTAGTCAAGGTCCCTGAAACACAGACAATCACATTAGCTTTACATGACTACTGTGAAAGTAAACAACAAAACTGATTTAAATCCTAATTCATGTGTACCTGTCATAGCCCAGTAGGACTTTCCTACATATTCCTGAGTAAGAACAAAGCAGACCAATGCCATTCCTCCGTTCATCATTCCCACCAGCAGCCGAGACACAGCAAATACCTCATAACTGGGTGCTAACGCTGTTCCGTACCCAAACAAGACCTCAAAAAACAGACCTGAGGGAGAACAGTTTTAATAGAGGTCACCAGAACACCACCACATTCGACTGTTGCTTTAGGAAAGTTTAGGCCTTATGTTTGTTTGTTTCTTTGCTTTTGGTTTTCAGGTGGTTGTGCATGAAAATCACATGTAAAGCAGTTATAGATGTTTAAATGGATGCAAAAAAGAAAAGATCTATCACAAAGCAGTATGCAAATATTACAATGATGTAATCTCTATAAACCAGTTTACAGAGCAGAAACCAGTTCAGCTCCATCTTACCAGTTAGGAAAACCGGCTTCCTGCCAATCTTATCGGAGAGTGGTCCAAACAGGACATTTCCGATCAGCACACCCGCAAAGAACAGAGACCCAGCCAAGTTTACTTTGTAGGCGTCATGTTTAATCAGGTACCACTGCATAAAAAAACCAGACCAGAATATCAAACAGTTCAAATATTTATGCATATACCTGTTGTCCTGACCAAACATAAAGGTTAATAGACAGTTCTTTCTTATTTGATATCAAGTATAGGTGTGATTTGTATTTGAAAGGATGAGCGAAGTTGAAGACAAATTAGTTTAATGTGCTAAATCGATGACAGTCTCTTACCTCGGTCACGATTGAGCTGACATCTTCTGTGAATTTCACACTTTGCGTTATATCATCATCCGGATCTCCAGTAACAGTTTCTATGTGATATTCTGGCACAGCACCCACTAAAATTATGAGCATGGACTGACATGCCATGTAAATCTGTAAAAACAAGACAAATATTTCAGGTTATTCAGCTTTCAATGATCTAGTCCCAGTTTCCTGAATGAACAATATCCAATCTGAGCTCAAATCAGTTCAAATAAAAACTCTGATATAGAGATGATCACTAGAATGTTCATTTTCTCTTTATTTTACATTATGGCCATAACTCATGTAGGTTATTTCAAATATATTAAAAGAAAAACAGAAATATAAAGTGCATCTTTGAAAGAAACCTTATTACTATATCCTACCTAACAATGCAGTAGAAAAGGATGATTTAGAAAATACAGACTTCTTTTATAATGTTAACTGTATCCTTTCCCACCACAAAATAATTTATAACATCATTTCCATATTCACCTGCTATAATATTAGACAGATCTTTGTGAATTTCATCGTTGTTGTTTTTTTTTAAAAAATAACTGTGTTAAATATGCATCCTTCCATAAACACAATTTTTTTTTTTTTTGCCCAAGGTATTTTTATTGAATATTTTGTCAAACATTAGACACATAATACAGTTAAACATCTTTTTCATTTTTAAGATAACATCGCAACCCACAACCCTTCCCCCTGTTGCACAATTATACATTTAAGCAAAAAAAAAAAAAAATTAATGATAATTTCTACTACTCCTCTGAGATAACTGAGGGGTCCATCTTCTTTATCTGATCTAGAACAGGTTGCCAAGTAATATAAAACATATCGGTACAGCCTCTTATAGTGTGTCGTATTTTTTCTAAGGCCATATAATATAGTAGGTCCTTGAGCCATTGCTTAAAGGTTGGAGGGGATTTTTCTTTCCATTTTAGAAGTATTAACCTCCGGGCTAAAAGCATAGTAAAAGCAATCAGATTTTTGTTACTTTGATTAAGACATAAGGATTGTGGTGTAATACCAAATATTGAAATTATGGCCTCAGGCTCTATATATGTCTTCAATGTATCAGAGAGAAATTTAAATACCAACTGCCAGAAGTCTCTTAATCTCGGACAAAGCCAGAACATGTGAGATAACGTACCTGGCTCAATTTCACACCTGTCACAGTTGGGGTCTAGATTTGGTTTGAATTTGGCTAACTTCACTTTGGACCAATGCAGTCTGTGAACAATTTTAAATTGAATTACTCTATGTTTTAGACAAATTGAAGATGCGTAAATATTATTTAAGATACACTGCCACATTTCCTCTGAGAATTCTGTGTCTAATTCCACCTCCCATTTTCTTTTTAATTGATCTAGGGGTTCCAGATTATAAGAATTGATTACAGAATAGATTCTACCAATGGTTCCTTTAGAATATGGACTCAGGTCTATAATAGACTCAAGAAGGGAACCGGGAGGCAACGAAGGATAATGGCTCAATGAGGAAGACGCAAAGCTACGAAGCTGAAGATATCTAAAAAATTGGGAGTCAGGAATTTGGAACTTCATTTTAACTTGACTGAATGATGCAAAGTCCCCATCAATAAAAATATCTTTTAATGTCCTAAGACCTTTCACAGACCAAGTATTAAAGGTTTCATCCATAATAGAAGGGGTAAACATATGATTTCTTGCTATGGGAGCGTAGACTGATAATTCCTTAAGTGCAAAACTTCTTCTAAATTGTGCCCATATTTTGAATGAGTGTTTAACAACTGGATTTGAAGAAAATTTAAATATTGGTTCTGGTGATGGGAATTTTGAGCAGAGAAGGGCATGAAGAGAGGCTGGTCGACATGACATGTTTTCTAAAGACAACCAGTGGGGGCCACTATTATTTAATGAATTAACCCAATATAACATTGCACGGATATTAGCTGCCCAGTAGTAATACTGAATGTTGGGTAAAGACAGTCCTCCATGCTCTCGGTGTCGCTGTAAAATACTTTTGCGGATGCGTGCATTTTTCCTGTTCCATATAAATGATGATATTAATTTGTCTAAAAGTGAGAAAAAAGATTTTGTCAAAAATATAGGTATGCATTGGAAAAGATATAGGAATCTGGGTAGAATATTCATTTTTATAGTGTTTATTCTGCCTCCTAATGATAATGGTAATGGGCTCCAACGTTCAAAGTCTTTTTTAATGGAATCCATCAGTGGGGGGAAATTTGCTTTGTACAAGTGTTTGTACTTATTAGTGATCCATATACCTAGGTATTTGAATTTATCTTTAGTTAATTTAAATGGTAAAGAGCTAAGGATAATCTGTCTAGCAGCAGAGTTGATAGGCATAAGCTCACTTTTCTGCATATTTGTTTTGTAGCCTGATATTTTCCCAAAAGCATCCAGTAAAATCAATATTTGTGGCAGACTTTTTAATGGATCAGATATATACAGAAGGGTGTCATCCGCATAAAGAGAGACTTTATGTTCTGAATCTTCCCTCTGTATACCCTTAATATTAACATCATTCCGTATTGCAATGGCTAGGGGCTCAATTACCAAAGCAAATAACAGGGGGGATAAGGGACATCCCTGTCTGGTTCCACGTTCTAATGAAAAGAAGGGTGATAGATTATTATTTGTACGAATTGCTGCTACAGGTGAAGAGTATAAAATTCGGATCCATGAAATAAACTTTGTTCCAAATCCAAATTTTTTGAGGGTGTAGAAGAGGTAGTCCCACTCCACCCGATCAAATGCCTTCTCAGCATCAAGTGACAAAAGCACCTCTGGAGTGTCGGATGGAGTGGGATGATGAATGATATTTAAGAGTCTGCGTATATTATAAAATGAGTACCGATTTTTAATGAACCCTGTCTGGTCATCAGATACTAGTAAAGGTAATACTGTTTCCAGTCGGTGTGCTAATATTTTGGCAAATATTTTGCTGTCAACATTTAGTAATGAAATTGGCCGATATGCGCTGCACTCTGACACGTTTTTACCCTTTTTATAGATAAGAGATATAATTGCCTGTCTCATAGTCTCTGGTAATGAGCCAGAAGTAGAAGACTCCTCATATACAGAAAGTAAAATAGGGGCAAGATCAGTAGAAAATTTTTTAAAGAATTCACTTGGAAAACCGTCAGGCCCCGGTGACTTTCCATTTTGCATAGAGGCTATTGCTCTCATTATTTCATCTACTGATAAAGGACTTTCCAAGTTTAAAGTAGATTCTTGATCAATAGTGGGAAGATTAAGTTTATTAAAAAAAGAGTCAAATAATGACTCATCCTTACTAGATTCCGATGTATACAGTTGTGAATAATATTCTCTAAACCGCTGATTAATCTCTACGGGGTTTGTCAATTTAATGCCCAAATCGTTATTAATTGTCAAAATGGAATGCTCTGCATTCTGTTGTCGTAGTTGGTCCATAAACACAATATTTAAGCAACATCACACAAATCATAAAGAAATTGTTTGGGATTTTTAGATATTTTTTATTATATTAAGTAGGTTCTAATAGTTCCATCCTATCATATTTCTAAATATGTAACTTACTACTTTTTTGAAATGAAAGTCTGAAAGGGAAATCAAAGAAGCAGCTCTGAAAATGAATCCAAAATTTTATTGATATACAAGCATTTTCAGTTTCCAGAGCCAACAAAGTAATATCATTGCTGGATGAGACTTCATCAGGATCCAGGGTCTTAAAATGGAAACCCAAAACTAATAACATTTAAGTAAAATGATTCACTGAAACTAGGTCGAATTAAAGCAAAGACATCGCCTGAAGATAGGTTTGATCCATCAAATATGAATTTTGCTACCGGCTTGTGTGTTCAGAAAGATAAAGGAATTTAACTACACAAACACATGTCTGTCCAGTATTTACGGATTTGCATCTATCATCTGTTACCTGTAAGAGAACCAGGATGGTGACCATCCGCTTCTGGTGTCTACCGAATTCTCCAACCACCTGGTAAGCCTCCTCTAAATCCATTCCAGGGTCAAATCATCCGACTGCATACCATTGCGTGTATATTTACATCTTTAATAATGGCTTTGAGAACAACTGAGGTTTCAGATCTTCCGCTGTAATCTGGTTTACCTTCGTCGCAGACGTGGAATGAAACCACGTGGTACAGAGCGGTTCTGATTGGACGAGATTGTGTTATTCAAACACGTGGTACAGACCGCTGTTCTGATTGGACCTTAGGAACTAACGTTTATTGGAAAAAGAAATTGAAACGAGCGCTTTTAGTTTTTAATTGTACTAATTTATACTAAAAATTAAGGGTCTAAAAAGTGTTCTCATTTTTATTGTTTGTATTATCAAATCAATGGTTATTAAAGACAATCAATGGCATCATTCAAGTGTAAATTATCCAGACAGCAGTAGTAGAAAGTTCCAGATATAACTTACATATTCGGAGAAACAAGTACAAATTTACATTTAAGTTCAGATAGGCCTATTTTAGTGCAAGCAATTAAAATATGAAAAGCTCATCTGTGCACAAATTTAGGGATGAGAATCAACCCTCAAAAATCGTAAATGTAAAAAATAAAACATTTAAAATAACATTTGTAAGTCAGGTTGGAAAAAAGCGTCTGCTAAATGATTCAATGTAAAATAATCAATAGGATTTAATATTGTTTTTCTGCTTGGCTTCTCAGATTAAACACCTGATTTTTAAAAG
Source organism: Tor tambroides (assembly GCA_021397915.2). Lineage (NCBI taxonomy): Eukaryota > Metazoa > Chordata > Actinopteri > Cypriniformes > Cyprinidae > Tor > Tor tambroides. The sequence goes on along the minus strand of JAFVLL020039736.1, from coordinate 15,740 downwards.
TTTGAATGATGCATTTATCTTACACAGTATGTAAAGTTTGCTAAAATAAAGGTTACAACAATTCTTATGTTTTAATTATTTCTTTATTAAATGCAGCAATCCACAAACATGATTTTCTTGTAATAAGAACCTTGTCTCTTAAATTTGAGGAAAACATACATCTACAAAGAGCACCAATGTTACAGTCAACAAACTAAATGTAATAGAAAGAATAAACTTTATACAAATTTTAAAACCGAACAATACTTTAAAAATATTTTATTGGTTCAAATATGGAGTGGATCATTTTCTTTTAGCTATTAATTAAACATACAAATGCAAAAAAAACAAAACAAAAAAAAACAAGCTCTAAATCTAGTGAAACTAACAGAAAAGGTAACAAAGAAATCACCCTGAAGTTGAAACATTTATTGTTGAACTGTGACATATGAAAGCTAAATACATATACAAATCATATTTAAAAAGACATACACAGACAGTTAAATCAATGCTCTTTAAGACATACATGGGAAGAATAAAAACAGAATATATTTTGTTAATTCTGACACCTGAGTGGTAGTTTAGAACGTGGTGGCGTAGACATGCTTTCATTCTCCACCTTTGAAAGGCTCAGTGACTTACTGCAGTTTTCCTTCTTGCTTTTCTTCTGATCAGACAAAAAAAAAAAAAAAAAAGTATTGTCAATAAATGTATTACTTAAAACCAACACTATTTAGATGTAGCCACACCGTTGTTCAGCGGATTTTCACAGACAAAAACATGCCATTTTAGTAGGAATTCATGCAATTGGGAATTTTGCTGGAGGGCGAAACATTTCCCAACAGATTTTGCAACGGGTTCAGTGTTTTTCATGTTGACCAACAGAAAGCTGCTTGGTTCAAGTGACTTGTGTGAGGTGTGCATTACACATTCCTACATTATTGAAAATATGCAATGGACTTTTTTTGGTCCCCAAAAAAAATTGTTAATGTGACCAGAACTTAAGCCTGTGCATGACATTAAACGGGTCCAAAATGTCTCACCTTGAAAAAGGGAACTCTTCCGTTTTCGTAACACATCAGGTTCTCATCAGAGCGCGACTGTTCAGTGACATTTCCATCACTAGAAACACTGACTTCATCCTCCAGAGAGTCCTAAAAACAGAACTGACGTCACACCAGTCCAAACAAGAGCATCTACAGCTTCTTAATAAACTTTAAAAGACAACACAGTGTTTCCACTGACTAGCTCTAGAATATGGATGGTCAAAACTTATGACTGTAATACCTGGTCGAGAGGTTTCGCTTCTGCCTCTATGACGGTCTCACACTGGCTCAGTGCACACTGAAGCTGCTCCTGCTGAGCTCTGAACTCATCTTCCAGCTCCTCTCGACTCCTCGGCTTGCCCAGCACACGTGGATACACATACTCCTTACGCTGAGGTGTCGTTCCTGCAAAGATTCACACATCACATCAGTGCCCAGTACACATGGACAGATCACTTGCACTTGAGCCACGTCTATATATTACATATCGTCATATTTTGAATATTTCCCACACAGCTTCTCTCATACCTGTTGGTAAATCTTGCCGCAGCTCTGAGCTGATGAAGTTGTGTACTGTGTCCAGTGCCTGAGTGTTGATGGAGGAGAGGATCTCTTTGTGCTCCTGCAAGGTAGCATCATCTTTGCCGGTCTGCAATTCCACACGACTCAGGATTCCTTCTACTTCCTGCTGCATGTGACTCAAACGGGCTTCACAGTCCTTAACTGCTTTCTCACCCTTTTCTTCTACAGACTACATGCACACATAAGAGTAAAAGATTTAGCATAGACAAGAAAGTCACATATTCTTTGTTAACCTTCTCCATTCAACAGGTTCAGACACAAAGGGCAGTCTTGGCCACAAGACAGGAAGCAAGCAAGACTGTTCCAAGCCTGATAAATGCCAAAGCTTACTGCTCTTAACACACTAAACGCACACCATTAAGGCTAAGCATATTTCTTCAAATTCTGGAACTCACAGGTCCCAAAATTGCAAGGTGTTGAGGAAAAATTTAGCACAAGTTAAAATAATTAGACATTACACAGTAAAACGTAAAGTGTTGCACCCTTCATTGGCAAAGAGATGAGTTCAGTATTTTCATCTACTTTAACCACTTAAATAGAAGCATCACAATTACTAAATTATGATGTCTGTTATGGGGAATACCGTTATGCTTGTGACTTTTGCAGCATGACATGTTCTAAAAACCTGGCACTTAAGTTAAAAAAGTTTTTTTTTTTTTTTTTTTAAATGAAAGTGTCTTGAGACCTGCATACATCTGGTTACCCAATAAATAAAAATTAGGTGTGCCCCTAGGTGTGTCCCATTGGGTAAATTAAAAGTTCTACACACACTTTTGAGGTCTTCACATCCACTTGAATACTGGGCAAACACAGGAAATATGCCATGCAAATAAACAAGTGGTCAGGTGCAAAGACCGCAGATGTGGGCATTACTGGGAGAGGCCTAAACTTACCTTAAGCAGGTCTTGCACAGCTGTGTCTGTCTCCCTGATGAGTTTGAGCTGTTCCTGGGCTTTATTCTCAGTTGAGCCTCTGGCTTCATGGCACCACTTGAGTCCTGACTCAGCCAATGAGTCCACTGATGTCTGCAGGTGTCTGCAGTAACCAGCACACTCCTCCAGCGTCCTCTCTCCTTCTTCCGTCACTTCAGTCATCTCTGTTATAACGCCATCCACAGAGGAACCCAGCCGAGTGCGGACAGACACCGTGTGCTCCTCAGACACAGTGCATTTACTACAATAAAGATGAGATTTGTTAGGGATTTGTTATAGAAAACTTGAAGGTATATGTTGTGAATGCCCTCTCACCTCTGTATGGAGCTCTGTAGCGTTTCTAGTGGAACAATCTGGGCAGATGCTGCCTGTGCAAGACCCTCAAAGTCAGTCTGAGTGTTCACCGCCAAGAGATTCATTTGGTTCTGCAAACACTGAACCAGTTCGGCCACACGCTGTAGAAAGGAACAATTTAAGCAGTTTTAGAACCCTCTGGTGGTCAAAGTGATTTAGGCAAGTCATGTGACCAAATGTTTTCATTATAAGGTTCCTTCAAGTTCTCTCACGCTTAAAAAGTGTTTTTCTTGGTCTAGTTTGGAAAGTGACTGCTTATAAACCATTTCTAAAACACTGAGGCCTGCTGAGCATTTCAGCATGTACAGAACCAGCCTCCCTGTGGCCAACAGGTGACACTTACAGCACCCACAAAGCTTGTGAACATCTGAGCCAATCAGTTTAAAGAAATGTGATCACTTGGTTTAAACACAAACCTCCTCTTCAAGAAACTGTCAGTGGGAGTAGACTTACCACCTGATGGTTGTTTCCAGCTTGGCTGATCTGTTGCTTGAGCTTGTCGTGCTCGGCACGAAGAGTGTTGAAGCCTTGCGCAGCACACTCTCGCATACTGGCCAACGATTCAACATAAGAGTCAAAAAACGACATAATCTCTGCTTTCAGACCCTGCATCTGTAAGAGACATTTTAATTTGACCGATTACATCTCAAATTAATCATGCTGACATAAAAGCATGTAAAATCATCTGAAACATACCTGCTCAGCCAAAGAGTTGTATTTGTGAAGGGTTTGCTTCAGATTGTCATTCATGGCCATAACAGATCTGATACCTGGCGCCGCCTGGGCAACCAAAACCTCCTCTAAATGCTGTCTGTGTTCATCCTGGGGGGGAAAAAAAAAAAAAAAAAAAAAAAATTATAGAAATAAAATCATAATCAAATATTATTAACCCTCTGAAGCCATGTGGAGTATTTTTGATGATGGATGGATGCAACTTTTTGGACTTCAAAATCTCAAGCACCAAAAAGCTTGGAAGAGCCAGGAAATTTAAAACCAAACAAAACAAACAAAAAAAAACCTCTGATTGTATTCATCTGAATGAAGAAAGTCATATACACGGAGGATGGTTTTATGCTGAGTAAATCATGGGGTAATTTTCATTTTTGGGTGTACTATCCCTTTAAATCATTACATAACTTTGTTTTCAAAACTTATTTTAATCTAAGACTATGAAGCCTTTGAATATTTTTGTAAATAATGGAGGGCCTTGGAGTCAAAAAGACTGAAAACCACTACTCACATCTAACACCCTTGAAAAGACCATTGATGGTTTCAATACTGCCTTTACCAATATCCAAAGGTTGTCAAACAAACCGTTTACAATTTGAAACATCATGGAGTTCTTACCAGTATTTCCAGCATGCTATTTTGAGCCTCCTGAGAGAGTTTTTTCTGATGTAACACTCGTTCCTTGCACCGCGCCACACCTTCTCCCACAGCCCCTTTAATACTGCTGTAAGACTCACAGACAGCACCTAACGTCTCTTTAAACACTGTTCTATTTGTATTCAGCAGCTCACCTACACAGAGACATTTAAACAGACATTAATGTGATTGTTTTCCTGGAAATAGCCTACTTTCTTGCGGAAAGTGATTTTAAACCCCCCGAAAGAGCATATTACATTTTGAGAATGGAGCCATGGAACAAATCTTACCCACAGAAGAGCGGTAATAGTCAATCATAGCAGCATGTTTGTGGCTCTGCTCCTGCAGTGAGGTCTGCATGCTGTTGTAGCAGTTCTCCATGCGCTGGGAAAAGCTCTGCTGGACCTCCCCGTTATGAAGCTCCACTTCCTTCTTCCTCTGCAGCTTAGCGTGGAGACCATCAACATCCTGTGTGCTGACCTCAGCAGTGTTCAACAGCTGGATGAGAGAGATCAAGTTAATTACGCATACTATCCGATCATTACATCACCAAACTACACATCTGATTCACAGACCTGGTCAGCAGTGTTGTAGAGTTGACACTCATTGCTTTGGAGCTGTGAAGTGATGTACACCTCTTGAGTGAGGCGGTGCTTGGTCTCTGTTAGGTCCTTGTGAGCATCCTCCAGTCTCTGGTTCTTGTCCTGCAGGTCCTCAGTGCACTGGTCCAATTTCTGCTTACTGTCTGTAAACAAGTCCATAATCTGCCAACACAAGCACAATTGATCAGATACATCACTCATTGTCATGACATCACACAAACTCAAAAGTGGAAGTTGGCAGGACTTGTATACAGAAAAGCAGAAGTAGAATGGATTTGAAAGATGCTCACCTTTTTGAGCTCCTCCTCCACAGCAGCGATCCTCTCTGTGTATTCAGTAATCTGCTCTTCCTGAGACATCAGTTTACTGCTCATATTCCTGTAAATGGGCAAACAGAATTCTGAATTATCACCTCCAATCAAACTAAAAATAACTAAATCCAAGGAAGAAAAATATGTTTTCTAAAGAAAATGTTGACCATTTAATTTGAGGCATTCTTTGTCAACAGCACAGGTTTTTTTTTATTTTTTTAAAGAATTTAAACAAAGACATTATATTGCTCAAGTGACAGGAAAACTGTACGTTGTTACCAAAAAAAAACAATGTACAATTCACATGACATTAATGACTGGAGTAATGGCTGTTTATTAAAAAAAACAAAAAAACAATTGAGCTGTACCATCACAGTATGAAACTACATATTAGAATAATTTCATTTTAAATTCTAATATTTAACCATTTATAGATTTAAAAAAAAAAAGCAGCCTGGGTGAGGAAAAAAATAAATAAAAAAGAAGATACATGCAGAACTCACTCATAGTTATCAACAGAGAGATACACTCCATGTTTGTCACGGGTTGCAGCCAAATCTCTTTTCAGTCGCTCAATCTCCTCTGTGTATTCCTACAACATTTATTTTAGAAACATGAATAGGTTGGTTAATGCTGCATGAACAAGAAGAAATTGGGAATATAGTTCAGGAAATCTTATGAAAAAGTAAAATGTACAAACAATAAAGAAACTTGCCTTGATCAGAGTTCTCTTGGTGAGTTTTTGGTTGACCTCTGGCTTATTCATGATACTCTTGGCCCTGTTAGCATAGTCCAGAGTGCTCAGAGTTTCCTACAATAAAATTATAAATCAATATTCCTAATAACAAGGACAAAATAAGAAAGAAACAGCGCTAAATCTAGCAGCACAAGACATACCTCCAGATTGATGGAGGCAGGAGACACAGTGGCGATAATGGAGGTTTTGGTGCGTCCTCCCAGTGAGTCTTGCAGAATGCGAGTGAGTTTGGACTCTCTGTAGGGCACGTGAGGCCCTCTCTCCACAAGAGCCTTGATTACACGACCCAGAGTCAGCAGAGACTGGTTTATGTTGCCAGCTTCACGAGCACGCTTGTCCACGGCACCAGATCGCCCAATGTTCTCACTACCCGCGAGATCCACCTAAACAGAGCAAACACATCAGCTGCTGGTTTAAAAACACTTCAACGCTGATGAACTATTTTTTGAACCAGAGCTGTAGATTAAAACCCCGTGTCTGAAAAAAGTAAACTCACCAAGTTCAGTTTTCCAATCTTAACCAGCTCTTCTCCATCCAGTGTGATCTCTTTCATGTGAATAGTCACAGAGAACACTGAATGAGATCGACTATTGGAAAAAAGGGGAAGACAGAAGTTATAAACCATGAACAAAACACCACAAAGGCATACATTTAATCTTCTGTCCATTTAAATTGGGAAGCATGGATTCAGTTGTTACCTGGAATAAGCGTTCATGAGTGTGGAGGCCGTCTTTCTCTTGGCAGCTCCTCTCTCCAGGATCTGATAAACCTCGTTCTTATTGTGTACAGTGATCTCCTCCAGACCTTTAATGGTAACTCCCCTCTGACAGATATACAGAATGTCTTGTTTTAACAAACATTTATACACGGTATTTTTCAAAGGAAAAATATATGCATATTATAGGTATAATTCATTACAAACAAAACAAAAGCATACTTTATTTCTAGGATCATCAAACAGTTGTAGTCTCTCCGTGACATCTGGAGCCGGGCTGAGAAGGTCAAACAATTCCTCATTATAGATTTCCAGCAGAGAAACCTTCACTGAGAACTCTGTGCTATTATTGGACAGTTTCTCAAAGATCTGATGAAGAGTTCTGGGAATGATTCCAGCCAGAGGGTCCTGTAAGAGAAACCATGAAAGAAATAAGGAGGGGAAAAACCCTGATCAATCACTGAGCAAATCATATCATGCAAATATTGGCATTTATATTGTGGCCCAATAGCAAAACCTCAATAAGCAAGCAGTTATTTCTTCATTTCATATGCAAGAGCATAACACATTATCATTATTCTCAAAAGGTAAATTTGTAAATACAAGCAGTTTATTCAGAGAAAGTCAAAATGAGGAATTAAAATTGCTACTGGTGCAAGAAAACATTGTTAATATTAGAGGCACTACATGAATGTATTATATGGCCCCTTTAATCAACATTGGTTTGACATATTCCACTACTGCAGAACTGCCCAACTTTGTCTCAAATATTACCTCTTCCCAAGTAAACTCCTCATTGGGTGATCTTTCACCCTCCATTGTGAAGGTTTTCCCTGTTCCAGTTTGTCCATATCTTAAACCAAAAAGAAATAATCCATTATGTAAATACATAAGATTTGTTTGTTTATTTATTTATTTATTTTTTAATACCATGCCAGCTTTTTTAGCTATCATGGCAAAAATCTAGCTTTACTTAATAAAATGTAGTAGCTATAGAAACCAAATAAAATTTCTAGGTCCAAAATGTGGAATAAAAATGTTGAATGATTTGACATTTAAATACAGATACTCACGCAAAAATAGTACAATTATAGCCCATGATAACTTCATCTAATATGGGGCAAACCACACTCCTATAAACGTCAATTTGTTTGGCAGAAGGACCAAAAACCTAAACCAATTGAAATGAGACTAAATTAATGAGCATTACTGCACAGGAAATTTTTATGACGACATTAATACTCAGGATGTGGGTGGAAAACAAGCCAAAAACTCACCATGTCAAAAGTGTATGTTTTTCTTGCTGCTTTGTCGGTGGCACCTCCAGTACGGACTATCACCTCTTTTCGGTTCTGGTCACATTCAACAACTGTATGAGAGGCAGATTTACGCTCCACTGTGTTGAAGGGTCTGTGAATCGCACATCAAATATGAGAATGGTACAGACATTAATTTCCATCTCATAAATACGTGCAATTTTATTTAGAAAAGAAAAAAAGTAGAACAGCCAGAGTTAACATTACACAAGAAAACAGATAAATAAAAATAAACATCCTATTCTATAAAAATCTTGAAAAAGCAATTGAAACATAACATACAAATGATCAAACCATGGTTTTAGCCAGCAAACGACATGATTAATTACATAAACTGGTCATTTAAATTGTGTCATGTGGGGGGCAAGCTATTATAAGACTCTTGGCCTCAGAACAAAAAATAAATAGATTTCTGTTTGCAGGGTAGAATTTAATAAATAAAGAGGGTTTTAAACTAGGAGTATAAAAACCATACATATGTAAGGTGGTTATTGGTCATACATACAGTACAACATACAAAATATGTGATTGAGGCATTCTTCCACTAACGTTACTTACAAAAAAATATAAATAACCAGCACATTTACCTGCATCGTACAACCACTTGTATATTTCTGCCTTTTTCATCTTTTTTAACTGCTGGTAACTGTGATGAAGCCATGTTGAAGGAGCGTCTTTCGTGCTCCAGGTCTGAAAATGCCCTTTAAAATGTAACCTTTAAACAAAATTTGGTTTTAAAAAGCAAATATAAGTCACACCGGAATCATTAAATAAATACTGAGCCATTTAAAAATATAAACATAAGTTACACAAACATAGGCTACTGCAAACATCCGCAGATACATTAGCATGACATTGTCCAGCCTAAATGGCGCCTAACCAAAATAAATTACAAAACCAAGCTAATAAGAACAAAATTAGCAAATGCACATACCGTTCACCTGATCTCCTTTAAAAGCAGATCAAACAAGCTGCCAAAGTTGTTTAAAATCCCACCAATAACGCAGGTTATGTGAATATACTCTATTAGCTGTACGCTCTGACTACGAGCCTTCAAGCGCTGCAGTTGCTGACTTTGAAAATTGCGCATCTGCAGCTTTAAGCCAATCAGAGAAGAGGGTTTCTTCGCTATGCTTCTGATTGGCCTAAAGGAGGCGAGCTGGAACGGATGCATCTCGGGAAAGTGCAGTGTTTTTAAAATAGTACTGGACGACTAGAGCGAGATTGAATTCATAAATTAAATTACGTTTAATTAATAAATAGCTTTTAACAGTACTATATTTGTTTTTAAATAAAGCTGGCGTAATAATTCTGCATTTTCAATTGGAAATATATATAAGGCGTAAGTAAAACTAATCAGATAAAGAATGAACATTTCATATTTAATTTCAACAAGTCATAAACAATTCATATTTATTTTTATTTGCATAGTTAATGCTTTTTTTGTTAGACTAATGTTTGTATTATGTTTATTATGATTGCTTTAAAATGTAGTGTTGTACATTACAGAAAACAATTAAGTGTGGGGTCTCTCTTTTTATGCCACATTCTGTTATGCTCTAAAATTATTTTCCTGCTTCACTGGAGGTTTCAACAAAGCAGGAACGCCTCAGACATGTTTGTCTTTCTGAGACACCGCCTTTTGCTTGAAACGACTGTCGTTCCTAAAATTACCAGTAGATGGTGGTAAGAAACCATGACACATTTGTGTTCTTAGTAAACAAGACCTTAGCCATTTTAGACCTTCATGGTATTTGGACTGCAGAGCAAATCATACAGTGGAAATACATATTTGTATAAAAATATTTAGGCACTCTTCTAGCCGTTGTCTTACATGATTATTGTCACTCTGTCATCTATTTATCAACTGCATTAAGGTTGTTTATTCACACCAAGCATCCTTCTTCAGAAATACTCTTTGTAAATGTATTCATAATCACCACATATCATAATCTCCATTTCTATCATTCTTATTAGTACTTCTTATTTTTAGTTGCAGAATTAATTTCTTTTTTATTTCCTGATTGTTAACTTTGTACTAGCTTGAGCACTTATATGACCCAGGGTTTGATTGTTTTTTAAAAGCGAGATTTCAACTTGTTAACATGTTATTATAATTTATTTTTGCTATTAAATGCCTTTTGTGTAAAGATTTTACTGATTTATTGCCTTGTATTTGACCCAGACATAAAAGTAAATCATAAACATAAATGTTCATAAACTATTCAGTGATTATTGTGTTAAAACTAAATGTTTCAAAAATTACAACTGTCTCACTGTTGTAACAAAAGTTAGTGTACTTGTTTAAAAGTGAAGACAAACAGTGTCATTGAACAACATGCTTGGGGTGTGATGTGATGTGTGAAGAAAACAAAAAATTTAAATATTATTTGATTAGTTTAAAACACAATAAAAAATTGAAATGTGCTTCGAATGCAAACACTGTTGTAGAATTGTGTATGACTTTAACAAGAATGACACCAATTACAGACTTATTCTTATGATCATATATCGGAGTGGTTTTCAAACTTCTTCCTGGGGACCCACAGCTCTGCACATTTTGCATGTCTCCCTAATTTACACACCTGATTCAGATCATCAGCTCATTAGGAAAGAGCTCCATGAACTCAAATGAGTGTGTCAGATAAGGGAGACATGCAAAATGTGCAGAGCAGTGGGTCCCGAGGAACAGGATTGAAAATCACTAAGACAATGTCAGCAGACAATTAAATACACTAGTGTGAGTGTAAATTAATATAAAAATAAGTGGAAAATAAATAAAAGAATAAATAAATAAAAGTTTAAAAGAATAAAATACATATGAAAAAGTAAATGCAGAAAATAAATGAAGGGAAAAATTGATACAAATAAATGTAGAATTAAATGTAATTAAAAATGAATTATTTGTTTTATTAAATTATATATTAATCAGATTACTTTAGTTATTTCCTATCATTATATTTATTTATTTGTACATTTATATATTTATTTGTAATATGAGTGTCCTCCACATGAGTGTAGGAAATGCGCTTCTTTTTCTCAAAGGTTTACAGGGCCAAAAAGAGCCCTTTCTGTTAAAGACCGGTGGAGACTTTTATTTTAAAGTAGTATCATTGCTATGGACTGGTTGTGTTGTCATTAGTAGCTGTGCTCACGATTTGGCGTTCCTCGCAGTCTCGGGCTTCACACGCGTGCAGTAGCCTGACAACAGCAGCAGCCGCAGGAGGGAATGGGGAGAGAGGGGCACCGCACCGTTTAACAAGACAGTCTTCAACACAACACGACCAGTAAAACAATTCACCACCGGTGAGCACGCGCCTCAATCTACAAACACCTCGCGCGCCGATCGCTTGTGTTTTTCCTCTCGTGATCCTGCGAAATAATCAATAAAAACAACCGAAGCTAACGCGAGCTCGCGTGCTAACCACTATCGCCCTAAAAACCGAGCTGTCCGGCGTACATTTGTTGAAAACTATTCGTGCTTTCAATCCCTGGCGGTGTAAATGCAATACGTGGTTTATTATAAGAGGTTTTAAATGAGGTAAATCAATGCATAATGTGATTTCTGCTTGCATGACGGTGCCTTTTTAGCTACACGCGTCTGTTAGCCCCTGAAAGACTGATTCACATGGACTGATTCATATTGATTATTTGGACAGTTTCAGATCGAGTGATGTTTTCCATATGTAATCAAATAGTAGCACAGTGCAAGAGTCACGTTTGTGATTGGCAAAGTGACAGATGCATGATTTTTGGGGGCCTCGGGTGTCTTGCTGGTTTCAAGGCCAAGGTCGCAATGAGGCCTAACTGATATGCATGAATAATCATTTTTAGCATATGATGGATAGTGTTTAGATGCGTCTGTGATTGTTATGATGGGTGTAGTGCAGGAAATATGTTGCTGGAGAGCTCTGGTTTTCATCTGCTTGGCGTCTGAAACGTGGGTGATTTTTGCTTGTGTGCCACCAAGGATTATTAAAAGGCTTTTATGCATTTTTAAGTTTTAGAATATAGTAAATGTTGTTTGCATTAAGATTATTTATTTAAAAATATCTTAATTGTGTGTATATATAATGTTTTTTTTTTTTTGTCTTACCATGGTAATTCCGTGCTATTTGGACATTTTAGTAAAACCACAGGTGTCTTATAAATACTATGGTAAATGAATGTGATTGATATCGCTTAACAAAACTTACTGTAGTTGTTTTATTACCCTGATACTTCAAAATATATTATAGAACTAAATGTTGACATGGAACTCCAGATTATATGTCCCAAAACTATAATAGTATTTTTTTTTTTAAAGTGGTAAATATCAGAAAAGTACTGTGGTAGTACCATGGTACAGTCAGATGGTACTGTAGTAATATAGTATTCTGAAATAGAATGAGTATAATGCGCAGGAGAAACCATAGTAATAGGGTTTATTTTAACATGTAAACTGACCAATATTTGTTGAGGTTGATTTCTTGATGATTTGTTGATTGTGTATTGTTTATGTATGTATTTATATATATGTGTGTGTGTGTGTGTGTATATTATATTATATTTATATATAATATTAGTACACACACTTACATTGTAAACCAGTTATTAATATTGATTTAAAAATGCTGTCATTAAAAGCTGCAGTAATTTTTTTTTGATTGGAAAATTACATTTTAAAAAAAGTCATAAATTGTCTTCCATACAGCAGTATGAGCAATTATGTACATTTTTTATTTTTATTTTTTGTAATGTTTTTAATCTTTTTTTTTTAATGTGCATAGAGCCATTAGAATAGAACATACTGTGTTATGTCAAAGTTTTCAAACTCTGAAATTTAATGCCATTTGATATGCGTTTATTCCATAACCGGTTAAGGTTTATTCTGAAGTTGAGACTTACCATCAGCTCTATGCTGACATATGAATAACAAAGTTGTGTACCCGTTTGCCAAGTTCATAAATTGCTTGCTGCAGCATCTCATTAGAATATTTCACACTTGTAAACACATGCACTGCAAATGCAATATCCCGCTGAATCAACTAGTTGCATTCTTCAAAATAAAGTGACAGTAATGTAAGCAGAATGAATTATTGATGAGAATTTATGAGCGCATATGAGATGGGTGTTACAGAGACCTGCTCTTTATTTTCAGGGTCAAATCAGGTGACCTGCTGGATAGGTTGGCCCGAGGGTCCCTTTCATGTGACAAGTTTGGAGGCGGTGTTGGAAATCAGGTGTTGGGCACGTTTATGTTGGTACTCCTGCATGTGGAATTACTTTGAAGCTAGTTTTTGTCATGTTTGTCTGTGAATATATTCTAATTGATAATGAAGTCGATTGGATTTATAATGAAACTCATAATTCTCCTAAATTGATAGTTCAATATATAGATTTTTCTCTGATTGAACATATTTAAGAACAGCTCATTTTGTGCAGATTTTAGCTGTTTTATCTTGGACTGAATGTTACTAGTAAACAGTCAATCCTCACAGAATCATAGCTGCTGTTATATTCAGAGTCATTCACATGGTAATGTAGGTCATGCTGAGCGCTTTGTTCTGAAACTAGACTGGGTCTGCGGTATGCAGCCAGTCTGGCCTGCCGTTTTGCTTACAGTGTGGCTAGAGGTTAACAGGAAGTCTAGATGTCTACGCCGTTTTGACCAAGTGGACGTAGTTCTGTTAAGTTGAAATAAGAGCTAATAACTTCACTAGTCTCCTTTGCAGTAAAACAAAATTGAAAATAGTCAAGGATCCTTTTGATTTTAGAGTTGCTAGCTTTACAAAAATTAACCATTGTGTCTATATATATATATATATATATATATATATATATACACACACACATACATACATATATATGTATATGTGTCACTGAAGGATAGGCCTGTAATAATTGTAATTCTATAGAACTCTGCTAATTTGTTATTGGCCACTATTGATATCTAAAAAAGAAATAAATTACACCAGCAACTATCAAGTATTTTGATTATAGATTATTCTGATGATTATTTCCATCATTAATATAATCGTGAAATCTAGGTAATGCAACATTCAATTTTACACAGTAATGGATTCCCTTCCCTGTCTCTTTAGCTATGTTTCCATCCACCTATTTTTATGCGCATTTTTGGGATATCGCATAAAAAAACGCTGGATAGATACGCCAAGATGCACATAAATTCTAACAATGTTCATAAAAACGTATGCGCTCCACTAAGTTGGATAAATTTCTTGGACACACTTTCACCGAATAAATTCCTTAATGCGCATCAAAAAAGACGTGACTTAGCGATGGGACTGGGACAGCATAAACTGGACCAACCAACGAGCCGATCTCATTTCACAGCATCTGAAATGCTAGTTTTGTCATTCTAAAATGCTTGAGCAAAGTCTCGTCAAAGTGCTTCGTTATAATTAACTCCCAGATCAGGCTCCGAAAATAAGATAACATGACCGTGTTTCGTCTGTGTGATCTGAAGCTCATAATTTATTGTATACAAAAAATATCATATACAGTGCCTTCTACTATACTGCAGCAAATGTAATTTTTCTTCATGATATTTACCGCAAGTTAATCAGGAAGTGACGATTTTTTTTCTCTTCAAATCACTGGATGAAAACGGTGCTTTATTCGCAAATGTTTTATGCGATATTCCAGTTTTGCACATAAGTTTAATTCTTAACTTTGGAGGGAAACATTGCTTTTGTCTGCCATGGGGTTCCTGGTCTGAGACAGTTATAAGACCTCTGGTTTTTGTGGCGAATTGAATTTATTATGTGAATTTTTGAGGATCATTTTTATTGTTGATTTTCATTTAATCGATCAATTAGTTGTTGTAGCATAAAATGACAGATTCTGGAAGCTCTTACACTATTTGAAGGAGATCTCATTGATGTTATTTTGTATGGCAGTATGTTGATTTAAGTACTGTAGTAACTGTTTTTGTGATGGTATTGATCTTACTAATTAAGATAAAGTACCAGTAACAAGTTGTCTTGAGCCTTGATTTTCAACACTGGAAATCTGCTTGTGCGTAGTCAAATCGGGCAGCCGTGACCTGGCCAGCTGTTTTGCAGTCAAGCATTTAACATTGAATGTTTCGTTCACCGAAACAGATGCGTGTCAGCGTTTTCAAAATCTGAAAGTAAATAACCTATGTGGTTGCATTAGAGATTCATGAACCAGAACATGGAGTCTGAGAGCAGATTTTTAACCAAGAGCAAATGTGTTCGCTCACTGAAAATGAAGCCTTGTGTTACTTGAGCTGAAATGACTTGTGGTGATTTGTTGCAGCTGTGTTGAACAGCGGTGGTCAGGAGGAGAGTGTGGGCTCGATCCTGAGTGGCAAAAATGTGTTGACAAGCCAGTTGTCATCCAAATTCAGCTGTCCTCTCCTTGCCAGAGATATGTCCATTATCACAAGCTATGTTTCCTCTCTTTCCATTTTTCAGAGTATTGAAAGAATATTGTCTCAGGCCCCCTCCCCCATCTGCAGCATTAAGGTACTGTGATCATTTCTCTCTCCTGAAAGAGTAAAATACAAATTGTTTCATAATCGTTACGTTTAAATGTCCACTGTTATTTGGTCAAAGCAGTGGACAATATACATGTATGCTTTAGACAACTCTATAGTGCAAGTAAGAAATTAGTGAGGTATTTCGTTTACTGTTAAGTAACATTGATTGTTTATTTGAAGATACACCACTGTTAAAACATTTGGGATCAGTTTTTTTTTTTTTTTTTTTTTTGGAAATAAATAAAATAGTACTTTCACTCAGGATGACAATTAT
>JAFVLL020039735.1:0-11322 GCA_021397915.2 Tor tambroides | reverse complement strand
CTAGTAAAACGCATATCAACAACCTGGTAACCACCCAAAACACCCTAGTAAAATGCATATCAACGCCCTGGTAACCACCCAAAACATTCTAGTAAAACACATGGCAACGCCCTGGTGACCACCTGAAACACCCTAGTAAAATGCATAGCAACACCCTGGTAACCACCCAAAACACCCTAGTAAAATGCATAGCAATGCCCTGGTAACCAACAAAAACATTCCCGTAAAACACATGGCAGCACTCTGGTGACCACCCAAAACATTCTAGTAAAATGCATAGCAACGCCCTGGTGACCATCCAAACCACTCTAATAAAACGCATAGCAACGCCTTGGTGACCACCCAAAACACCCTAATAAAACACATAGAAACGCCCTGGTGACCATCCATAACACTGTAATAAAACCCATAGCAATGCCCTGGTGACCACCCAAAACACCCTAATAAAATGCATAGCAACGCCCTGGTAATCAACCAAAACATTCTAGTAAAATGCATATCAATGCCCTGGTGGCCATTAAAACATTCTTGTGAAACACATGGCAATGCCAAGGTGACCAACCAAAACACTCTAATAAAACACATAGAAACGCCCTGGTGACCATCCATAACACTGTAATAAAATGCATAGCAATGCCCTGGTGACCACCCAAAACACCCTCGTAAAATGTCCTGGTGACCAACCAAAACATTCTAGGAAAGCACATAGCAACGCCCTGGTGACCACTCAGGACATTCTAGCAAAACACATAGCAACGCCCTGATAACCATCCAGAACACCCTAGTAAAACGCAAAGTAACAACCTCGTAACAGCCTAGAACGCCCTTGCAAATGCATAGCAACGTGACAGTTTTTTTTTTTTTTTTTTTAAAGATATTAATACTTTTATTCAGCAAAGATGCATTGAATTGATCAAAAGTGACAAAAGGAATTTATAATACTACAAAAAAATTAAATTTCAAATTAATACTGTATTTTTTTCTATTCATCAAAGAATGCTAAAAATATATCACATTTTCTACAAAAATATTAAACAGCACAAGTTTTCTAGATCGATAACAGCAAAGTCACTATTTTGGACTGGAGTAATGGCTGCTGAAAATTCAGCTTTGCATTACAGAAATAAGTTACATTTTAAAATATATTCATAGAAAAGTTATTTTTAAGTTAAAATAATATTTCACAATTTTACTGTTTCTGTATTTTGGACAGATAAATGAGCCTTGGTGATACTTCTTTCAAAAACATTAAAAATCAAGAAGTGTATATGATACTACAGAAGTAAAATTGGTTGTGATTCCCGTTTCACGTTGTCTTTCACTTTGCGCTACAGCTGAAATCCTAGTAAACTGTAAATGCTGTAAATATGATCTCACAGACACAGGGGGCTTGACTGACTATGTTTGGCTGTGAATAGATTTAATTAACAACTGAAGTATCGTTTGATCATTTAATTGAGAGTATCGAGGGATTGCGCCGTTTGCCTAATAAACTGCGTATTAAATAATTAACAAGTGTGGCCTATTCGACCGTATTGGACAAATAGCAATTAAGCAGCGCAAACACAGATCTTATTTCCTACTGTCTGTGTGCACGTAGCCATGTTCCATTCATATTTTCTCCCACTGGATTACCAAATGCCATGACTTTTAGCTCAGCCTTTTGAGCTTGTAGAAAACCCATTTCCCCAGCCGCTGAAGAAGCGTCCTTGGAGGGAATGAAAAGAAACAGTGAGGGGTGGATAGATGTCTTTCTGTACCTTCCTTTGCTTTTAAGCACTCCGTTTTTCCTCTGCAGGGTGAAGTGAATGCTAACAGTCTCCCGCTAGAGGACCTGTCCATTCAGCATCCCCAGGTGAGGCCCGGTCGACGCTGACAGTGTTGCTGTGATTTGTCTTGATTCGGTGGCCCTGATGCTCCGTGCTGTGAGGCGGCTGGTCTCTGGGCGGTCTGGACACGACCCTGGGGGCCGACTGGCCTTGAGGAGCCTATTCAACTTAATATTTCAAATAAAGAGTGAGAGTGGATGCCTGCTGCAGCAGCATCTGGAAAAGAGTCTCTGCTCCAAAACCTAGTGAGCCGCCTGCGTAGGGAGCATTTTAATGCATCAGAGCTGTGCTTAGCTGACACAAAGACTGTTTGAAGTGGTAGCTTCTTTCAATTGCATTTATACTTTGTGAGGAAGGGCATTTCCATAATGCATTACAGTGTTATTTTAGTATTACTTGTATAGTATTATATTTTTTATTTTTTCAGTTTTCTTTTTAATTTTAGTTACATTTTTAGTCCATTTCTAAGTGTTTTTCTCATTTTTATCAGTTTTTGTTGTTGTTTAAACATTACTGTGTAGGTTTAAATTCTACTGTGTTTAAATTGAAGTATTTAAATTTAATTCTAGTGCTTTGACTTAAGTTTTAGTTTAATTTTAGTTATTGATAGTATAACCTTTATGGTAATTAGAGTTTGACACTGTTAGCTTTTGTTTTTTTTCTGCCTTGGTTCAGTCATAATATGGGTTGACTAGAGTAATTTCGCTTCACATCTTCAGTATAACCCTGATTTCCTCAAGACCTGTGTTTAAGCAGCAGCGCACGCTGTGTAAAGATCTTTTAACCTCAACATCCAGAACACTTTGGCAATAGCAAGCAACTTACCATCATGTCGTGTGTTTGTGTTCAGGTTCAACCATTGGAGAAACCCTTGAGCGTTCAGGGAGCAGTGAACATGGTCCTGAGGTTAAGGTGAGCGAGCTCATTGCCGTTTCTCTTTTTCCATCCCTCTTCGTACTACTTTTATCTGGAAAGAGCGGCATTTCGTCTGTATAAGGTGGCCTGATAGTACAGTGTGTGTGTGTGTTTAGAAGAGTGTGTCTCTTTTTAAACGATCTCTTTCACTCCATCTCTCGCCTCATGTTGAAGTGCATCGTGTTAATGCATTTTCTCAATCGCCCTGGGTTAGCGTGGGAAGCGGTCCTTTAACCCTGACCTCGTGTTTGCATTCTCCTGCCTGAATTTGCATTTGAGCCCATGCAAAAGACAGACCACAATCTGTTCTCAGATCACGTCTAAGGCCAGAAAAGCTGTAGCAAGTGTTTGACAAAACCAATGCAAGAGCATAGTGGTGTCTTACTTATTTAAAGTTGGCAGAAAATACTAATTTTAACCAACTTGCACTGTGAAGCAGCTTATCGACCATGGAATAATGTAGGCAGAGACTTGAGTTTATTCGTTAGTTGTTGATTAGATTGTGAAAAGTGAGCATTAAATGGAGGTGGGTCTGAATTTGAGTCAGTCATAATACAGAAAAACCAAGTTATGAGATTTTAAAAGGTCAGTATATATTTCTAATTTATATATGTATACACACACTGTATATGTATGCATGGATGAATCATTCACAACAACATGCATTAAGAAAAATAAATGGGTTTAATTTTGATGTCATGGGGACTTTAAAGTCACTGAAGTAGCGACAGATATTTTCTTCCATGTTGTGACATACATTAGAGTGAAATCATATTTATAGTCATATCTCTGCAACATATTTGCTGAATGAAATCCAATAATTGTTTCTTATTAATTCTGGGTGCTGATTCCAAAAATAGTGGCTATTTTGCTCTAGCAAGTCCCACTTTCCACAAAATATGATGGATTTTGTAGCATTTTTGCTTTTGACAACCATTTGTAAGGTGAAGAAGTATTTTCCCTTTATCAGCAGAAAAGCTGCTACAAGACACGATTCCCATCTTCCTCTGAGCCAGATTACAACTATATGTATGTCCAATTCTCAGCCCATTTTCACATATGAATGATTCTGAAGACATTATTTTATGGCTAATCCTGATTTCCACTTTTTCCCACTAATTTGCAGATCGTATATTAAATGATACTTATTTTTGTCATTAAAAGGGGTAACATTTGATTGCTTTTGTCATTTTTAAAATGCATTAAAACTGATACATATATATATATATAATTTGAAAATTCATTCTTATTTTATTAAGAAATTGTTTGTGATGGAATGTTTTTATAGATATTTTTGAACTTAGACCCATCAAATTAGCTAATTGTAGGCCTTTTTTTTTAGCCAGTCAGCTGTAATTTTATTTCAAGAAGCAGGGCCGCATTGTCGAAAAAGACAAAATGTAGGGCAGGGACTTGGTTCTATGCATGTTGATTGGATGTTGAGATGTGGGCATTGCATTCAAAAGTGGACGCAGATGAACGTGAGCTTGCAGGATTAGGGTTTAAACCAAAGCGGTTGGAGTTGAAAATCAAAAAGGTGATTTTTCTTTATTTATTAATGTATGATTTGTTCACAGTAAGAGCTATAACATGCAGTTAGAAACTAGAAAGTGGGATCTTCATTCCATGCTGACTTTAAAATGTCTTCTTGCCATACTGTGGCTTTAAATCCTTTTCTGTCAATGCAGAAAGATGTTTTTTGGCCTGCATCTACAAGTTCAAGATTGCTAACCAAAGCTAACCAAATCATGATCCTCTGCTGACAAACCTCAGTACTCAAGGGGTGATAATGTTATCCTTGAATGTCTGTACCAATAAACCAGCTGTTATTTATATGTTTATCTAATTTGCTCAGCAAGATTCTCTTCAGACTGTTTGTTGCAGTGGTGCATGATAAATGAATCATTATTCATTGATATATGTTTTTTATTTTCATGTAGAAATGCAACAGGTATAATTGATGTTCTCAGTCCAGACGTGTTTTTCTTGTTGATGAACCTAATGAATATTAAAGAAAATTTGATTTCCAATGACCAATCAGCTGAATCAAATACTGTAGAAAATCATTTCAATAGGCTGTGCATTTTTCATCTTATTTGCTCGGGTCTTTTTGAAAAATATCCCTTCTTTATGAAATATGTTGATTATCACAGGTCTAGGTCAAAGGTCAATAGTCATATGCTGTATATCACAAACATGAGATCAAAATTGACCCTGTTTACTTTCTTAATGAGTATTCCTGGTCTTTGTAATATTTCATTCAAATGCATTTTTAAGGTGAGTTTCCATTTCTTGATGTCACAGGGATTATTATTAGTAATATTAACCAGTAGCCAAATAGCTATTTATGCATTGCTTTAGCAAACTCTTTTTCAGTCTGGCTCTATTTTGATATTTAATCCACTCAATTCCCAAAAAAGTCAAAACCTAAAATTTTTTGCATTGAATATGCTGTATCACGCAGAAATGTGTCACATTATGGAAGCAAAATGGGCTTTTCACATTTATAACACATTGATTGATTTTGTGGGTAATGTGGTTCGTAAATATTGCTAAATATTTAGCTGTTTTAATGATGATGTTTTTAGTTACCAGTAAGAGTGCAGCACTCTGTTCAAAACGTTTTACCTTTTAAATCTAGCAGGTTTTTCCCACAGAATCAGCACAGAAAAAAACATCTACAGGTTGTGTGGTTCACCGGCATGTTTGCAACTAATCATTACGTTGAAATCTTTCTGTCTTTCAACCAATTATCCTCAACAGCCTCAGTTTAGAATGACAAAGAGAATGAAGCGTGTGAAGAGGCTTTTTCAATTTTCAGCATCGAAACTTCTAAACAACATTGATTCGGTGCCAAAAACGGACGTCTAATCAAGCTCCACGGACAGCTGAGGTTGAACCCTCATCACAGAGAGAGAGAGAGAGAGAGAGAGCGGAAGTCTGTAAACAGATGCGGGAGAACAGAGACGAATGGCTCGCATCCATTTGCACAGTGAGGTCAGCAGCGAGAGCAGGTGTTCAGCTCATCAGAACGGATCAGGATAATGGGTAGGAAAGCGAGGGATAGACTTGTTTGTGTATGCTTGCTAAATGATTTAAAATGACTTTAATTAATTAACTCTGCAAATAGTTCTTGACGTAAATACACACAAGTGAATCAATGAACGCGCCACCGTTAGAGGCTGATTGGTAAAGCTGTATGCAAACGTTCCCTTATGATTACCTCTCCGAAGCTGAGATTGACCCAGGATGATCTGAATATTTGGCTCGATTATGAAATGGATTTGGGTTGGGTCTTTGTTTGGCTGTGTGAAAAGGTTGGACCTGAATAACGCTTGAATAAATCTACGGATCCAGTGGAGTGGAAATGATACCATCTAAACTCACAGATTAAAAGAATAGTGCACCCAAAATTGAAAATATGCAAGAAATTTGCTCATTCTCAGGCCATCCAAGATGTAGATGAGTTTGTTTCTTCATTACGACAGATTTGGAGAATTTAGCATTACGTCACTTGCTCACCAATGGATCCTCAGCAGTGAATGGGTGCCGTCAGAATGAGAGTCCAAACAGCAAAACGGTCACAATAATCCACACCACTCCAATCCATCAATTAAAATCTTGTGAAGTGAAAAGCTGCATATTTCTAATAAATAAATTCATCATTAAGATGTTTTTAACTTCAAACCTTTGTTTCCATTCCTTTATCCATAATATCGCTTTCTCTAGTTGCCTCGTCTGAATCAGGAGAGAAATATGCTCAGATCAAGCACCATTTACAAGTGAAAACAGCCCAAAACAGTCCTAAACAAATATGTCATTGGATTTTGATGTGAGAGACAACAGGGGATAGACATTTTCACTGGAGGAAGCGTTATTATGGATTATGGCTATTTTGGCCAGAAGCAATGGTTTAAAGTTAAAATGCCTTAATGATGGACTTGTTTCTTACAAACACGCAGCTTTTCACTTCACAAGATGTTAACTGATGGACTGGAGTGGTGTGGTGTGGATTATTGTGATGTTTTTATCAGCTGTTTGGACTCTCATTCACTGCTGAGGATCTGTTGGTGAGCAAGTGATAGAATCTATTATGATGAAGAAATAAACTCATCTACATCTTCAGTGACCTGAGAGTGTGAGGACATTTTCAGCAAATTTTGATTGTTGGGTGAACTATTCCTTTATGGCGCAGTATGAAAGTGCTGAATTATTGGCTGGCCGATCACAATGGTGGCTTGTTTAGCAAGGAAAGTTATTACGTTAGTTTCCTGATATTTTGATTTCCTTTGAAATTGAAACGCAGTGTGAAATCTCCGGATCCCATCATGAGGCGTATAGAGGCATGAGTCTATAAATCTGGGGTTTATTGGGATTCAGCTGGCAGACAGAAAAATGTCGGTGTTTGATAAGATAATAAGTGATGTGTGGAGTGGCTTGGAGAGAAGGGCGAGAGCGAGTGAGGAATTCTCAAGAGAGAGCATGGATTTCTAGATATTGCTCTGAATTTAGATCCTCTTCATTTCTCTTCAGTGTCGAATGAGTGAACGCCAGTGTGAGAGATGGAAACCTGTGCAAGCAAATACTCATTTTAAAAAAACCCTACATAGTTCTGACTCTAAATTCTGATTGGATGAGCTGCTTTCACCTGTGACACACAGTCTGTATTAAATTTGCTCCTTTGCCTGGCAACCAGGGGCCTCGTATAAAACTTTACGTAGATTTCATTCTAAAAGTGTACGTACGCACAAAAGCTAGATTTTGCGTACGCACCAAAGTTTTCAGATTTATAAAAGCATGCGTACGCCAGAACCTGCGCAAAAATCCCTTTTTAAATCCCGGTCAGTGGAAGTTTGTGCGTACATGCGTCTCCTCCCCGAAATCACCATATGGAGCTTACAACGCCTAGTTTTACGATGCATAACCTCATCTGCATATTTCCATGCATACTCCCATCCACGTGACACCATGTTTAACACCGTTGAAGGTACAAGACATTAAGGAAATATGACAAAATGCCATTTGTGCCACATTCATTTTTTATTATATCGAGTAAATATAGCAAAATATCCATAAAAATAAAACTTTAGTTCTCAGATAAATAGCCTATTTTAGAATATAGTTGACCTCATTCTTTTCCACTGGCCAGGTAGTATTTCAATTGTTTTAGCAATTCAAATCAAATTAAATTTATGAGTTTTTCTGAGAAAGTGAACATTTTAGCTGTTTTTGGTGGAAACAGATATTTCAGCGTAAATACAATTGTCTGATTCGGCGCGTCACTGACATGGAAATATGCAAATCTTACCGTTTTTTTGTTTTTTTTTTCCAAGCTGTATCCTTAAAATACAGTGGTATTTTTCGTAATGTTGTGAGAAAGCCTTGAGACGCCATCAACACCTTCGTGCAGCTGTGTTTGTACAATAAGCTATTATTATTGGACCTATATTGAAACCGGACCACTGAATCCAGCAGTGTCCACCACAATATCGAAGTGCGCATCATTGATCATTGTTCTTGCTAAAAAAAAAAATAAAAAAAAAAATTATACAACTTATGTATGGGCAGGGAAAGAATAATAAAAAGTGGTCAGATGACAGCAAATAAACAATGAGAAAATGCTAAGGTGTTCAGGAAACCTGTTTGAAAACAGTCATTCTTTTCATATGTTCATTTGGTTACACTAGTGGTGCAGAAATTAAACCGTTGCATATACGATCCAAGAGAATTTTTGTATTTAATTTATGTTATTGTACTTAAATGTTAAGAAGTCTATGGAATTTTTTTTTTGTAATTTTTTACATCATCTGCCAGATGAAAACTGAGTCGTATCACTTAAAAAAGTATAGAGCACCTTCCATGATGCTTATCTTAGCAAACACTCCTAAATAAATGTTAAAAACCACAGGAATAGAAAATGCACATTGATGCTGTGGAGATTGGGATGCATGAATTTTGATCCAAAGCACACTTTATCAGGAAATGTTCTACAATTTGGCATGATTTGCATATTGCTCACTCAGTTTTTTTCTGCACGCTTGGACGTGTCTGTTTTAAAGCAATCTGTCTTTGCAATTTAGGGTCATCTTTAGCCAACTCAGCTTGAAACCTTTTGATTTGTGAGGCTACCATCCCATTTTTCAGACCAGACAAAACTGAACAGAGTGAAACCTCATTAGAGCTGGACTTTGAATTAAATTACCTCCCTCAATTAAAGTCCTACTCTCATTAGTTAGCAGCTCTTTAGAGGAAAATAAAGTGCACAGAGGGGAAAAAACGTAAATGGTTCATAAGTTAATTGTAAACTAATTGTTCTTAAAGGTGCACTCAGTAATTTTTTTCTTCATTAAAAAGTTTTGCAAATGAAAAATAAAGAGTACTTTTGAATAGTATGTTTAAATTCACAAGACTTAAGTCATGACAACCCAAATACTACTTGTTTTACCGTGCTGATTCCCTTATCAGTATACAGTCTTGCTCATGGAATAGGTTAATCATGGCTGACTGCTGGTTGGTTATTTTATTGGGTGAATCTCTTGCCAACACTTCAAACAAAAAAAAATGTTTTGCATTAAGAAAATAAAGATTTTTGGCACCTTAAAGATAGCACACATTATACATCAAGAAGCCTTTATGTATAATGCTTTTTAATGAAATTCATAAATGTACATTTAAATGCATTATATCTTTTCATAAATAACTGCATGCATTTTAAAGTTTGCAACTGAAATTGGTTGATTGTCATGTTTTAGTAATACTTACTAAATCTGGAACAATGAATAGATAAATATTATAATGTACTGTATTATAACTGTTGTTACATTTGTTCATGAGTTTATACAAATGCATTATAAAGTGCATTATTACTTTCGTATACATTATCCTTTTTACACATTAGGCTTGGTTACATGAGGGCTTGGTAAAGTGTTACCAAGATATTTTACATTATTGCATAATTTTTTTTACATTATATTATTATTTTCATGACAATTACACATTTTTTTTGTAAATCATTTTTAATTTAAATACAATTTAAATAAGCATAAGTTAAATGCAAATAAAATATACTTTACCAGAAGTATTTATGCATAATGCATTACAAAGGGATTCATAACGTACATTTTAATGCATTATATCTTCTCAGAAATAACTGTAACCAAAATTAAAATGCATTATAATATTTTCAGAATGCCTTATATTTTCTAAATGAGTAGATAAGTATTATAATGTGTTATAACCGTGGTTACAGTTATTCATGAGATCATACAAATGCATTATAAGGTGCATTACAAGGTATACTTAATGCATTAAAACTACTTTCATAATGCATTATATGTATTTTTTACATTATTATTCTTTTTTTTTTGACACATCAAATCTCGATATTATATTTTTTCCATACATAATTTTAATTTTAAATGAGGTTTTAATAATTAAGCATGCATAAAAGGCAAAACATGATATTTTGTACATTCATTTATTTTTTGCATTGATGATAGCAATGGTAATTGTGTTAAGATATGCTTAATTGTCATGAAAATATTATTACAATGCATATTAATCCTAAACTGTATAGATTTTTTTAACCTAAATATAATTTCTTGTTTTTAACTTGTGCTTTTAGGGCTGAAATGAACCCCAGGCATGTTCTTGCCAGTTTTCTTGAAGCTCCCCCTGTTTGTTTGGTTGTTAAGGTCTTTTGCAGTCAAGTGGTTGTGGAGCTGACGTCTCCTGAGGGAAATGAGGGATATCAGATCAGTTAGATGAGAACCGGAGGCTCCCATGAGCAGAAAAGTGAGAAAACAGCAGCGGGGTGCTGATTTCCTCTGGCCACAGGGTGAAAATATCACCTCGAGCCAGCAGGAGACAAGTGTCAAGTATGAGGGCTTTCCATGCCTTGCAGCTCTCTCAGGATTGATTGGCTGGATAACAACGGCAGGCCTTACAGGATGGCTGAAACACAGCAGCCCGAAGGCTGGCCGGTCACAGTTCACGCAGGGTACCGCTGTGTTTTTGAGAGCGTATGTGCGCATGGTTGTCGCTGCTTGTAAGTTCGAGAGCTTGACCTCCGAAAACTGTCAAAACATAACGACAGTGAGAAAATTGGCTCTAAGATGTCTGTGCTGTGTCAGGTCATAGCTGCTGGCGATGACTGCAACCGCTGAGGCAGAAGGACAGCAACCTGCGTTTGACACTTAAAGATGCTGCAGACAGCAGTGGCAAAATGTATGTTTTTTATTTTATTATTTCGTTTTTATTATTAAGAGTCTATATTTGTCCCCTGGAATTTTTTTAACCTTACCTTGTTTTCTTTTTTGAAATTTGGTCTCAAATTGAACAAAAAACGACAGATAAGATGATTCATGACCAACTATAAAAACAGCTTCACATTGTGATCCACTTACAACTAATATTATATTATATTATATTGGTAACATTTTACAACATGTTTATCATTAGTTAACAACTAGTTACTATGAAATAACAATGAAAAATAATTCTTAAGCATATTAATCTTCACTTAATGTTAATTTCAACATTTACTAATACATGATTAAAATCAAAAGTTGTAGGTTAA